>WAAG01033710.1:0-50413 GCA_013390105.1 Tichodroma muraria
TGTTTTTTACAGTTACACCACATCATCTTTGCGCTTCTCCTCTGTTCCATCCTTTTCTTTATCCCATTTAATCAGTTGGGTTTTGCATCCCCTCAACAGATTGGTTTTGCAATATCAGAAATGATGATCCATGAAGCAGAGTGAGATGAGGTTAGTTCCATGCAGCCCAGCCTGTGCTGCCACCCTGGGTCTGTCCTTCATCCCTAGCTGTGGGTCACTGTCCCACTGAGGACTCTCAGATAAAGGTGTCCCACGTGGGATGCTCAAGGGCACACATAAGCCACATTTGTGAGCATGCACCTTCATCTGCTTTTACCTCCAAGCCCTTATATCGAAAATAAACAGCCACCAGGCGTCCCAGCCTGGCCAAATGTTAGACTTCCAAGTATTCACACCAGTGTTGAGCTCCACGATCAAGTGGCAGATTTGCTCTTCAGATGGTAACTGCCATGTCCAGGGCATGTTGATAGGAAACAGATGGGTCACTGTCACCAAGGGGTATTTCTCAGGGCAGGGATGGGATTTGGGGCACGGCCTCATCTTGCAGAAGCAAACCTGTGTTCTCCAGGGAGGAGCATTGAATTGTTTCTGTTGCAGAAAGTCTCTCTCCTTTCTGCCCCTTCGTCCTTCAAAGAATTGATTACTGTTAAAATAAGTGAGATATATAATGCTTTGAGGTCAGGACTGGGTTCCTTCCCTCTCTTCTCGCTCACTCACTCTCCAGCACTGTGATTTTTTTCCCGCATTTCCCGTGCTTCTCCAAAGCAAATGCTCTCTTACTTTACCGGTATTTTTCAGTTGTTTCATACAAATGCAAGCACAGCACTGACACTAATGGAGAAAGACGATGCTATTTATTGTCATCTTTTTCTCACTGTCTCTCCCATAATTCTTGCATATCCTGTGTCAAATGCTTAAATAATTGGGAGATTTCACTATTCTCCATAGAGAAAACCTAAGGAAACTAGCACAGGCTAAGTATCATTTAGATGGCTGAAATTGTATAACTGAAACCATGCCCTCAGCCCTCTGTGCATCAGATCCTTGTCTGTAAAGGGGTAATCCTCCTCCTTTCCCTTGGCCAGTCTGTCCTGATCTGTTTCCCAAAGCAAATGGAAATGAGTATCAGAAACTGGAAAGGAAAAGCTCAAAATCCCTATGTCACTGTTGTCTCTCTACTCTTCAGCTCTTCTGCAGTCTGGTATGAAGCCCTGTCCTCACTTTTGGGAAGTTCAACTGCCCCTGCTTGGCACCCAAAATCCAGGCAGTGATAAGAATCAGGGTGTCGGTGTCCATGCACACAGCCCTCCATTTTGAAGGAGAGGGGAAATTATCCAGATCAGATGTTGTGTCCCATTAACCTGCGGGGAAAACCTTTACTGATCTGCCAAGGCATCCTCAGACTGACAACAGCTTTTCCAAATGCCATCCAACTTGGAGGCGGTAGGGAAAGCTCAGTAAATAAACCTTCCTCGGGTGCCATGCTCATCCTCATGGCATCCCAGAGCCTCTTGGCAGCACTGTGGTGCGTTGACTCATCCACTGGACATGTTGTTTGTTCTCTTCTTGCCAGGAGAAGCATGTGGATGGCTTGTTTTGGTAGGGTTGTTTGTCTTGTTTTAATTATTTTTTGGTGTTCGTGCTTGAGGAGAGAGCTGGCAGCAAAAGCGGGGGTGCAGAGAGATTCCCATGAAGTAGGTTCCCCCTGTTTTTGCTAGTAAATGATGGAACTGCTCCAAAGAGTGAGGAAGACAATGGTGCATGAGCACAGTCTACTCTGTGCCATCCTAGGGATTATTTCTAGTAGATTTCTACTATTCCCTCACTAAAGAAAGTCTCACTTGCCACAAATTTTAATTGGCACAAAGTCAGGGGTGTGGTCCAAGGCACTTTGTGGCCAGAGCAGATCTGAGGAGCTCTTACCTGTTGAGCTCTTGGGCCAGTCCTTGCCAGTTTGGTGCTGGGGATCATGGGAATTTTGTGCCACTCAGGGATGCCAAGCAAGCCTGGCACCTTTGCTGCGATCAACAGGAGCACAGGAATTTATCCACAGCGTTTTTTGAAGATACAGGGAGTTGCAGTCCCAGCCTCTGCTTTCAGGCAGGGAAAGCTGACATTGCAGCTCCGGTGGAAAAGGACATTCAGAGCAACAGTTTCCAAAGGAGGCTGAGTTATTATTTTGTTCAGATAAGCCCAGGAACACTGTGTGAAGCTATGTGCACACAGCAATAGTCGAGTGCTGTGAGCAAGGGAATTCAGAACTGTCAACAAGGAGGGAATTACCGCTTTGGGGGATTGAAAACATTCATAAAAAATTCCTGGCTCCCAGCCTAGTCCATCCCATTGCTGGCTGTGCTCACAGTTGTGGATTTTTGCTTTGAGGATGGGTTTACAAGTTTTTTTCCCCACTTTGCTGTAACACATGGACAAAAAGGTGTATCTTAAGCTGGACTAGTGAGTTCCAAGCCTTCAGCCACCATGGGGTTTTGCAGAGCTGTGCTGGTTTGTCCCCACAGAGCTGCTGGCTCACTTTCTTGCAGGGACCAGTGCAACAGCTGTAGCCTGAGCCCAGCAAGATGTATGCATGTAAATCGTGCTGCTGACATTGGATTTTAATTGTGGGCGTCCAACACTGCCTTTTCCAGACCGTGAGAGTCCAATTCCCCAAACTCAGAGGAGAACTGGCCAGGAAACATGGGGTTAAGATGACACTTCCCACATGGCCCCACTACATAACTTTAACTCTTGTCCCCCCTGGGAATGGCAGTAGGAACTGCACAGGATCTTACCCCTCCTTGGCTGTACTTGATACATTCCCTCAACATAAACTCAAGATATCAACATCAAGCCAAAGGATTAGAGGGTTACATCTACGCTGCTAAATGAAGGAGGGCCCTGGGTTTATCCATGGCCCCAAGGTGGATGGCCGTGAGGGATTGAGAATCATCATTCTTTTGGGCTTGTGGAGAGATTGAGTTGAGTATCTTTGGTCTTGATGCGGGTGGAACCGATGCCTGGAGGCATCCAGGTGGGATCCCATGGAGATTATTCACTAAGAGCGCTGCGTAGATGTGGGAAAGGAGAGCTTGTCCTCATTGCTTGGCAGCTGGGCGCTGCAGCATGGCAAGTGGAAATGGCTTTGGGATCTCTGTCTCGTATTCATCCTCTGTGCCATGCTCTCATGGGGGTCTGTCTGCGTTTCAAGTTGATGTGGTGTCCTGATTTTTCCCTTAGCGTGTGCTAGTCTTCAAATACTATTTTTCTGCCATGATTTCCTTTCTTGCCTCCTTTCCTGCCCTCCAGCAGGACCTGCTGTCAGCGTGTGACCTGGGCCCATGAGCTGTCCTTTATTCTAGTGACAAAAACCACCACAACATAAAAAATCCAGACCAATCCTGGCAGTCTCCTTCAACAGGATATATCTTCCCAGCCCTTGCAATACCCTCCCAGCCCTGCAAAGCAATCCATCTCTCACCTACTATTACGGAGTTCATCTCACAGACCTAATGGAGTACGTGAGTCCTGAATTGGCTCCCACTAATGTTCTCAGTGGCCGGGTCGCTGTGGGAAGCGAGCTGGGAATTCATTTTGAAAATCAATGAGGTTGCCAATAGAGTGGCTTTCCCCAGGGAAGTGACATGCTTTTACCAGGCATTGCCTCCTGCCCCCCTTCATCCCTCATTTTCATTTATGTGGCTGGAGTAACTGTGAAGTAATTCATCCTAATTTCAATTAGTGCATCTTTTGCACTGTGTTCTCTGGTTTCCCCAAATCAGACTGATTTTTGGGGAAAGATTAAGGTCTCCTGGCAGTGCAGAATGCCAGGGCTCCCTGAAGTGTTATGATTTGAAGTTGCTGTGCCTGGGGTGTTGCTGGGGACTGTCTCCTCTGTGCAGCCCCACCTCTTCCCTCAGGCTGTGTTAGCACAAATAAATCATCAGTATTATTTCTAACTCCTGGGTGTATTTTGCTTTGCCATGACATTTTGGTGTAATGGCAAGTGCAGAGCCTGAAGGGATGGTGTGAGAGGACAGCTCAGAGCTATTGGAGGGACCCCAACGCAGTGCAGTTCATAATTGTCCCCAGAGGTGACCTTCATGCTGTGATGGAAGCACAACACCAACCTCTCATCCTCACCATGCCCAAAGAGTCTTGGCCAAAGCACAGTGCCATGGGCAATTCTTGGTGATGATTCGGGAGGTGCAAGATGGGGTTCCTGAGAGGCACTTTGGGTGCAGCCCCCCTGTTTTTGATGGCAGTGTAGGTTTGAGATCTCTCATCCTAGTTGATCTCAAAGCACTCAATTTGGAATTTTCATATCTCTCGAGACTCCTTTTCCAATGGGGATCATTCTGCACTGCTATGGGATAAATATTTAATAATGAGGGTCATGACACTGTTTTGTCCGAGGACACCGAGATGGCCATTTACTCCCATGAGGAGCCCCAGGGGATTTTTAATGTCCATGCAAAAAAGACAAGAATCAGAGTTTTAAGCTGTCATCCCCCCCCATTAATGTCAATGTTAAATATTGATCCTTTCTGTGTTTAGCACAAACCAAACAACACAGTCAAGCCAGGCTCTTTGGCTTTTATTAATATACTTTTTGTGCACCGGGTGAGTTTGCAGTAACACCAGGGAAAAAATGTAGCAGCAGCAGTGAATGAGCAGCAGACAGATTGATTTTGTATCTTGACATGATTCAGAAATTGCTGGAAAATCATCCTGTGTGGAGCTTCTCCTTGTCTGAGCCACGACAGCCGCTTTGTAGGGAACTCATTTCTCTATAGCATAAAGGAGCCAGGTGCAAAATTTCTGGTAGGATCTGGAATTTGAGGGAAGGAATAGAAAAAAGAGGTTGGTAATTCATAAAAAGTCCCTCATCCTTGTATTGGAGCATGGGTGCCTGAAGTCAGATTTGAAGAGCTGGTGAACATCATGTTAGGGAAACCTGAGATCCCAAAATAAGTGGTGGCTAGAAAATGTGTAGATTTCCCCTTTTTGCTGGGGTTTGGTTTTTTCCTGTGTTTTGTATCAGGACCAAATAAATGTAAATCACACTTATTATATGAAGTGTGACTTCTGCGAACCACAGTGAGTGGTTTTCACAGGTCAGAAGTGCATGGATGGTCTTCTGTGCAATCTTCTCCAAGCAAAGATGGATCAGCATTTCCAAAATATTCTGCAGCTTGTGGGTTTTCTGGGTGTTTTGGTTTTGTTTTGGCTCTTTTGTTTTCAGTTGATGGTTTTTTTTAAAAAAAAAACCAAAATTTACAGTTTGGCTGTACAGGGATTTACAGCTCGGCTGTAAAAATTCATCTGTGGATTGAATTCATGAAGCACACTTATGAGAGGGCTGGAGTAGCTGCATGATTATTCCTGACCTCTGGGATATTCTCCATTGAAATTAATTCAATATTTTAACGTCTGTTTCTCCTTGAGGAGGGGGAGTGGTCACGCCCTGGGTCTGCATCCCTTTTTATTCACAGAAAACAGCAGCAAAAACCTCTTGAGGTCACAAAATCAATACAGAATTTGGAAACATGAGAATATTTTTCGTCTTTGCTGTCATTATGTCCATCCAGATTCCCACCCTATTCCTCAGTTAACCCAAGTGTAAAGGGATAGCAGTGATGCCCTTAGACAGAGGGATGGAGGTGACTTAAATCACATCTCACTGTGGTATGAAAGCTCTTCTCTTTTAAATCAGGTTTTAACAAGTCACTGAGCTCCTCATGAAATAGGCTGCCATCCTGCAGACATCCCAGCAAGCCACTAAGCACATGACAAAATATTATAAAATTATGAAAGATGATTTATGATAAAATACGATAAATATTTATTTCCATACGTGATACCTATAGTTGCACGTGCTCTGAGTAGAGAAGCTGAGAGAATCCCTTGGAGCCATTAGCAAACCACACTGACCTCCATAAACGCCGGAGCATTTACGAAAGGAAAACCCCGGGAACGTGGGATGTGGGGTAGCTGCACCTACACTCACGGGTGTGTTTTCTCCCCGCACAGACACCCTGAGGAGCATCGCCTCCATGAACCACGCCCCGCGCTCCTCCCCAGCAGAGCTCAGCAGTGCCAGCCACCACCACCTGCTGCGAGAGCGCAAGTCCTCAGCGCCCTCCCACTCCAGCCAGCCCACCCTGTTCACCTTCGACTCGCCTGCCAGCCACCTCCAGAGCACCCTGTCTGCCAGTGCCCCCCAGGACTACCTTTTCCTCCACCAGTGTATGAGCAGAAAGTCAGAAAATGCAAGGTATTGTAGCCCACCCACAAGGGGACATCTGAGGGGAGGGCTGGGTGTGGGTGGCTCAACCAACTTCCATCCTTGGAGGTCTGCAAAACCCATCTGGAGAAAGTCCTGAGTGATGGTCTCATCTCGTCATGGTTGGGAGGAGGAGAAGGTCAGAGTGGTAACGTCACAAGCTCCCAACTTTCCTGGCTTTTCAGGTGGTGTTAAAAACTGGCTGAATGGCCAGACCTGAAGGATGCTGGTCAGTAGCCAGCCTAATAGGAGGCCAGTCACTAGCCTTCAGTGACTGTAGGCAAGTACCTAGTGACTGTACTAGTACAGTGACTGTAGACTGTGCTAGTGGCTCCCCTGGGTCACTGGTACCCCAGGGGTCAATACTGGGTCAGGTTCAAAGGGACACGAAGTTGCTGAAGGGCCTGGAGCATCTTTGTTAAACGGAAAGGCTGATAGAGCTGGAACTGATCAGCTGGCACATGAGAAGGCTCAGAGGGATCTCCCCTGCAGGGGTGGTGCAGAGGAGACGGAGCCAGGCTCTTGTCAGTGGTGCCCAGTGCCAGGGACCACAGGCCATGGGCACAAACTGAAACACAGGAAAGCCCATCTGAACGTCAGGAAAAACTTTTTCACTGTGAGTGTGACAGAACACTAACACACGTCACCCAGAGAAGTTTAGGAGTCTACATCCTTGAAGATATTCAGAAGCTGTCTGGGCAAAGTCCTGCCACAGCTCTAGGTTGCCCTGCTTGAGCAGGAGTTTAGACCAGATGACTTCTACTGGTCCCTTCCAACCTCAGTCACTTTGTGATCCTGCAGGCAGGGCCCTAATTCCTGCCTTTAACCAGAAAAAGGACAAACAAAGGGATGGGCAGGTTTTACACCACCCTGCCCTTCACCCCTTCCAGAGCTCACTGGGCCTCGTGGTGCATAGTGTGGGATTCTGATTCAGGGTTCTGAGCCAGCGACAACTCCCCGCCTCCAGACCCAGCCGGCTGCCTTAAATAGCGAGGAGTTTTTTTGACGTGAAGAGTTTTGGCTCCCGGGAGCAGGCGAGGAGGGAGGGAGGGAGAGACAGTCAGAACCCAGCTGGTGTGGAGTGAGAGCAAAGCTCAGGCTGCAGCCTCCACTGGGCTTTCCTGCTGCAGCTGACTTTCCCTACTCAGAAAACAACAACAGAAGAAGGCTCAGAAAAATTAACTTCAGATGGAGTTAATGGAACAGTGTTTAAAAAAAATGTTCCTCTCACACTTCAGCTGTGAGGATACCTAAAAGCCACCCTCTGAGAACCTGAATGGGGCTGGACCTGGAGGAGAAGGGAGCAAACAGCAATGCTTTGGTGCGCAGAAGCAAACTGGCCAGTGGTAGCTTCTGCATCTGGGCCAGAAATAATCATCTGATCAATGCCCAGTGCATGGGGCCAGGCTGCAGG
The DNA here is from genome assembly GCA_013390105.1 of Tichodroma muraria. Classification (NCBI taxonomy): domain Eukaryota; kingdom Metazoa; phylum Chordata; class Aves; order Passeriformes; family Sittidae; genus Tichodroma; species Tichodroma muraria. The sequence goes on from WAAG01033710.1 coordinate 7,695, forward strand.
ACTGCTGGGAATCCCTCCCCTTTCTGCTCTGGAGCTCTTCCTTTACTCATCCATAAAATGAGGGTAATAGTAGCTAATCGGCAGGCAGTGCGGAATAATTAACCCATGAGATGTTTCAAATCGTCGAATGAAAATACCCTGACAGAACCCAAACCGCTTCTGGGTGGACTGAGCTCCAAAGGTGGCAGGGATTCATTTGTCTTATCCCATCATCACTTGTTTTTTCCCCTAAATAAGCCCTATTTCTGAGCGCCATCTCGTGCTGGCTCCGTGAAACAGAGTCCCTGTTGTCCCTGCAGAGCATCAGCCACACCGGAACAGTGTAAAACAGCTTTTCCCGTAGGACTGGCACTTTCCCAGTGATTTGCCATGCCTGGAAGCTCTCCCCATAACGATTTCACTTTTTCTCACCACAGTGATTGATACAGGGCAGAACTTTCTTCTGTGGGGGGATGTTTATATGGGGCTGGCTGAGCCCTTTCTGACTGGGAGAGTGTGGTCCCCAAAAGCCTGGTCCATGTAAAGGATAAAACAGGGATAAAGCAGGGATAAAACAGGAGATTAAGTACCTTGAGGGGAATCAGCAGAGGAGCAGTGGCTAACCAGCAGTTGTTAGAGGCCCGAGATCTCTGTGCTCGGCCCCTTTTCAGGCGAGTGTCCCCAGGCATGACTGCATGTTAATCGAGGAATCATTACCATGGATCTAGTGACCACACTGCCCTGCTCACCCTGGAAGACTCAAGGGCTTTTACAAATCTTATATTAGCCCTGAGGTTCATTCCTCCCCCCGTGCATGTCAGGGCTGCAAAACCCAGGTCCCAGCTGGGGACTTCTATTACCTCCCCAGTGCTTGTCCTGCAAGAGGGCAGGATGATGTCATGGCTGGAGACTTTGAAAAACTCCTCATCAGGAATTTTTTCAGGCCTTCTCAAACACATTTGCAAGGCAGAGGTGAGATGAAGTCTCCCTCCTGTACTGTGAATAGGCAGTCAAGGCATGATGGCAATGCTGGCAGATTGGCACTTTGCAGCTGTGCCCTGGGACGTTGTCAGTTGGTGCAAAAATTGCCCTTTTGGAGCAATTTATGCCTGGACGAAGGGCTCATTCTTGCCCGTGGCCCTGTCACGGAGCTGGGTGCATGTACCTCTCACCTATGACAGAGGCATTTTGACAGTGTTTCAGGATTAAGTGGCTTGTGGGCATGTTTGGAGGGGTCTGAGGTGTTCTCAGTTGCCTTGGGGTTGGGCAGTGCAGGTCAGTAAGGTGACAGACAGAGGGAGCAGAGCTCTTCTTGCAGCCAGGACCGGCTCTCCGCCTACTTCAGCCCCTTTCTCCCCTCCCTCTGCAGGAGTGCCAGCTTCTCCCAAGCCACAAGGTCTGCCTTCTTCATGCGGAGCGACACGGCGGTGCAGAAGCTCTCGCAGGGCAACGGGCACTGCATGAACGGCGTTGGTGGGCAGCTGCACGGCTTTTACAGCCTGCCAAAACCCAGCCGGCACAACTCGGAGTTCAGGGACAGTGCCTATGACCTCCCGCGCTCCTTTGGTTCCTACACCCACCCCAAGTCAAGCCTCACCAGCTCCGAAACTGATAATGAGGAGGTCTACACCTACAAGACTCCCAACAACACCCTATGCAAGGAGTTTGGGGAGCTCTCCACGGACTCCTATGACATCCCTGCCACCCCGCTCTCCATCTACCAGATCCCCAGGACATTTACACTGGACAAGAACCACAACGCTCTGGCTGTGGCTGCCAGCGACTCACCCGCTGCACCACCCCCACGGCCCCCGAAACCTGGGCAGACAGAGCCACGGTGGGGCAGTCCACCCCAGCGGCCCCAGCCTGGTGAAAATTTAGGTCTCACCCCCATGGCAGCCACCATTCCCCGGAGAAACACGCTGCCAGCAGTGGAGAACAGCAGACTGCACCGAGGTGAATTTGCGGGTGGGGACCTGTGGGTGGCTTTGTGCTATCCAGCAGCCTTGGGCGGATCAGTCCCACTGGGCTGGCGTAGGGCTGGGATTCAGGTGGCATCAGCCAGGGGGTTGAACACAGAGAAGCTCTCCCCAGCCAGGATCTGGCCCTGTTTTTTGTATTCAGCAGGCATGGAGAGGCATCCACAGAGTTCTGCCCACCAGAGCTGCTCAGCTGGCTCTTGGCTGTGTTGTACCTTGAACCAAAACCCTTGAACCAAAACCTGCTTGCTTATGCAGCCTTTCACCAGGTTTTTGTGATTTCAGCCGATTTTAGCTTACCTTTACTTCAAGTCATAACCAGGTTTATCAGAACATACTTCAGCCTGGTGCTGCCTTGGTTTTGCTCACCAAGGTGGGTGAGCAAAGCCTTGTTTTTGCATATTTCCAAAACCCAGCATCCCCAAATGCAGCAGACCCACCATTGCCATTGGCCATGGGTGGGCTGTAGGTGTACATGCCCTTTCCAAACCTTGTGCCTAGGATGAGATAGTTGCAAAGTAACTTAGAAAAAGTGGCTGGAGAGAAAATACACTGTAAATTATGCACACAGCACTCTGAAATGCTTCTTCCATCACCTCCTACCTAAATGCCCACACTTAGGCTGAGATCAGATCCATACTCAGCAGTAAACAGACTGGCCTAAGAGCTGAGCACCCATCCTCCCCTTACTGGAGGCTGTTAGCCTTTATATTTACTGAACAAGCTCTAACAGAGTTTCCCCTTAACCCAGTTTTGTCACCATGATCTGCTTTATCTGACACCTTTACCCCTGGGGTTTTGCAGCACTTCGACCGAACAGGGTTAGGTCTGCACGGCACATGCTGTTCTGCTGATGCATCAGAGAGACACTAATTGGGAAGGAGCATAGTAGAGAGCCTGTGACAAGCTAAAGACCGTGCCTTCTCATCAGCATCTCAATCAGCAAGAACAGATACTGCCCTACCAGTGCCTGGATTTTGTTTTCAGGGACCCCTTTTTGTTAGCAGCTGTGGTGGGACACGTGCATTTGTGGTTGTGTTGCAGCTTCTTCTTGTGAGACGTACGAGTACCCCCAGCACGGGGGCAGCAGCGCTGTGCAGTCAGTCGAGTCCATGAACGATGGCTACAGCTCCTACCTGGTGAGTTGGCCTTGGTGTGGCCACCACACTACAGGCACCACTTCCACCTTTCAGATTCAGAGACATGTTGGTTCCAAGTTGGCCCTCACAGCCCAGTCCTGCAGAGCTAAATCAAGAAGGGGTCTATTGATGGTTTCAGTTAAAACCGTGGTGGCCTGCAGAGAACAGATGGAGTTGCAACCACCTAACACAGCATCATGTGCAGAGCTTTGCTTCCACACAGTGTCTCTGCCTGCAGCTTTGGCCCAAAAAGAGTTTGCCTTCTTCCTGAAAGCCTGGGATGCCACTGGGCTAAATTTTGACACGTTGCCAGAACAGCCTCTTTTGTGCACTTTCTAAGATTTCCTGAACTGGAAATGACATTAAAGCAGCCTTTTGTATGGCATTTTAGTCATGGACAGAGCCTAGAGAAGAAAGACTTTCCAGGTTAAGCATGCTTCTCCAGCTCACTCTGATCATGAGAAGATGCTCAGGTCTGGGTGATAAAGACCTTTCTGAAAACTCAGGATGTTGCAATGTCCTGGTAACAATGGAGGTAGACCCTCTCAGTGCAAATTGATGGCCAAGGAGGGGACAGATCATTCCTTCCCTCTGTGCTCAGATTTTAGAGTAAGTCTCCCCTCAGATGTTGTTTTGTTATGATGAAATGAAGGGTTTGTAGTGGATGGGGTTGAGCAGTGCCTGATGCTCACAGCACGTCCTCCCACTTGTCCCCCAGCAGGCCAAGGCAGCGGTGGCCCGCTCCCACAGCACTGACTCCGAGGACAACTACGTCCCCATGAACCCTGGTTCCTCGCCCCTGATCCACGCTGAGAAAGCCAACGACAATGCCCAAAATCTCTACATCCCCATGAGCCCTGGGCCACATCACTTTGACCTGGTGGGGTTGTCCTCAGCCACCCTTCCCGTGCATAAAGGAGGAGCCGTGGCTCAGTGCCACAGAAGGCTGAGTGAAATCCAGCCCCCACCAGTCAACCGCAACCTCAAACCCGACCGGAAAGGTAAGAACAGTTTTGGTTGTGCACAAATCTTTTCAAGAATCCTTCTGTTCTCTCCATACTTCAGACTACATCTGTGAAGTTGCGTCCAGTCCTAGGTGGGGTGTGCTTTGCTACTGCCAGTACAGTCAGACCTTCAGATGTCCCACATCCCCTTCCTCTTTCAGGAGCTCTATAGTGCAAATGTAGCTTTCATGGTGCTTGAACAGTCCATCTCAAGCTCTTCCAGGCCTTTTCAGGAAGTGCATGTCACAGGCAGGATTTTACCCCCTTGGCCTGCACCCCTCCCTGTGCTCTACCGCAAAATATCAGTGTTGTATTCACATGACAAAAACTTTTCCTACAGTTTCCTACTGGGTGGTTCCAGGCAGTTCTTCCTTCAGGGCTTTGCTGACGTTCTCCAAATCTTTCCCTAATCCATTGTCCGACAGGTGGCCAAGGAGATCCTGAGGAGGAGGGCTCCCATCTCTAGGGTGTCATCACCTAACCCCATGAACACTCTGTTCAAGAGCTGGGGTTGGAGCATAACATCCTTCCACCTAATGACCCATCCATGATGAGAAGAGTTTTCACACTACCCTGCAGATGTCCTTTCCCATTCCCTATGGGAAAACACTCCACACAGAGGCAGCTCAGGCCTGGCAGAGCCCGGTCTTGTCCTCATCTAATGCATTAGTTACCACAGATATCTAATGAATGGTTTTGGAGTTTGGGCACTTTTAGCAGATCTCCATTCCCTGGAAGGCACATTCCCCTTTTGGGACCACCCATCCACTTTGGGGCTGTGGAGCAGAGGGAGATATTCACTGTTTTCTCCCAGTTCTGTTGTAAATGAGGGGGTTTGGTCCGGAGTATTTGTCATTGTCAGGGAGGGCTGGGAGGCTGATTAGTAGAATAGGAAGTAATCGACCATCTGTTGGGGACACTCTCATGCCAGTCATGGATGCTGAATTGTAGGAACGTGCTGCCTCTGAATAAAGGTTTTTCCCCTCCCCAGCAAAGCCATCACCGCTGGACCTGAGGAACAACACTGTCATTGATGAGCTTCCCTTCAAATCGCCAGTCACAAAATCCTGGTCCAGGCCAACGTGAGTAATGGCTGGGGGATGAATTCTTGCTTTGCTCCAACAGCAGCTCTCTGGTCTCGTTCTCACTGGTATCCACATGTAGCCATGCTGTCACCTTTGCCATGGATTAAACATTCCCCACATCACAGCTGGTGGCAGGAAGATAAATTCATTTAGGTTGGGATTTCACATGAAAGCCCAGCATGTGGTTAACAAGCTAATTAAGATCCCTTGAAGACACTTCCTGTTTCTGGGATCTGGCAACTACTGGAGAGCCATGGCTCTGACCTGGGACCTGTGGTCCACCACAATTCATGATGCAGCTGAGCCAGACCAACTCAGCCATGCTGTGTGGGGGGCATGATTTCACATCCAAGCTCTCCTCCCCTAAACCCCACTAGCATCTCAAAGCACAAGGTGACTCTCAGGGTCTGTGTTTTTATTGCCTTGAAAGCAAGGCTTAGCCTGAAGGAAGTCTGCAAAATTAAACCAAAGCACTTCAGAGCTATGTCTGCCAGCCAAAAATAACAGGATTCGCACAATTCCAGCTCTGCTACTAATTCATGGTCTGATGTTGTCCAGTAAAAGGCAGAAGCAAAGCTTGGCTGCTATGACTCCTCTAATAAATTGGATTGTGTGGAGACTGACTGCAGGGCATGAGCGCTGTGTGCTGAAATCACTGCTCTGGGAAGCAGCAAGCAGGGTTTGATTGACAAGAGATCTGACCCTGGAGAAGCTAATGGATTTTTCCCCTATCAGCTAATCATATGACCCTGCTTTACTGAAAGGCAACGAATAGCTTTTTGAGGCACGCGCTTTAATGCCAGAAGCTGATTTCGTTATTTTGTTCGGTATAATTAGATTTGGCCAATTGAAAGCAAGACAATTCCTCAGAGGATTTGTTTTCCGGAAAAAAATTTGGATAGGGCCTGTACGGTAAACAAATCCTGTAGCTGTGGTGAGGCTGAAGGTTAGAGGTTTCACCAAGGCTGCCCCTCCATCCTCTACAATTAAATCTTTCCTGTGAGATGAAAGTGTTCATGGAGTCTGATTTGTGTAGCAGGAGAGTTACATAGCAAGCAAGGTCCTACTAAAAAATTCTAGAAAGAAAAAATTGAGGAGACCAGACCCAGGGATTACCAACCCAAGGAGAGGACAGGCTGGAGAACCTCAATGCCGCCAGCTCTTCTTCGTGTCCAGATTGGATCACAGGGATGGTCGCAGGCATCAGGGGCTGCCCTCTCCCATCCCTCCTTGGCAAAGGACAAGCAGGACCTGCAGCCATCAGTAACACAACAATCCTTGTTCTTGCAGCCAGACGTTCAACGCCGGCTCTCTGCAGTACTGTCGCCCTGTCTCCTCCCAGAGCATCACCAGCACTGACTCGGGAGACAGCGAGGAGAACTACGTGGCGATGGTAAGGGCCCCACAGCTAAGGCAGATGGTTCTGGCAGGACACAGGCTCTCCCCAGCTCTGCAGATGCATTCCTAGCTCATGGCATGGAAGTGCTCTGATAGCACTGCGTCGAGTACATCCTTATATGCATCCCTAAATGCACAAAACAGGGTGTTTCCTTCTGAAAAAGACATGTCTCATTGGAGTTTTAAATGTGCATGAGAGCAGAAACATGTATCACCAACTTTGCCAGGAATTAAGAGTGGATAAAAATTTATACGGACTGACAGGGTGTATTTTCCTAATTAAAGTTGATTTTTTTCAATTTTTTTCCCCTAATAGCTGCTGACATCATGTTTCTGTGGGAGCAGGGGCTATCAGAGCAGCAGCAGGGAGTGGCCCTGCTTATAGGGAGGGGATTTTGTCTCTCTTGGTGAAGCTACTGACTTGAAGCATATTTTTGAGGCTATGTAACTAATGGGGTAGAGGAAATCTGTGCTCTGTGCAGCATGGTTGTGATTAGTGAAGCTCCCAGAGCTGGCCTGCCCTCGCTGAGGTGTGGTTCCTGGGACATGCTAAAGCCCACGTCTGCTGTCAGGCATGTGAATAAAATCAGCACAAAGGCAGCAGAGCTGCTCTGATACATGAAATCAAGAGCATGAGCTTGATATATTTGTTAGCCCAATATACGACATTTATAGTATCCCAGCAGTTCTTGCACATCCTTGTCCCAGAGGCAGGTGAGCAAATACCCAGGCTCTTTTAAAGGTGCCCCCAATGTGTTTCATTTCTGGAGTTGTATTAATTTCCTTTTTTCTTTCTTCCTTCCCACTTTAATCCTCATTATCTCTCCTATCTCTTCCCTGCATTAGCAAAACCCCATTTCTGCTTCTCCTGTTCCTAGTGGTACCAACAGCCCAGCACCTAAAAAGAGTTCGGGGAGTGTGGATTACCTGGCCCTGGACTTCCAGCCAAGTTCACCAGGGCCACACAGGAAGGTACGGGGGATTCTATAAACTTCTGATTAAAAGTGATGCATTTTTAAGGGGTTCTATGCACACTGGCAACAGCATGGTCCAAAGCCCTGGACTGCGGTCTCAAGAATCTCTGGTGCTCAGAGGACTGGAGCACCTCTGCTATGGAGACAGGCTGAGACAGGTGGGATTGTTCAACCTGGAGAAAGAAAGGCTCCAAGGAGACCTTAAACCATCTTCTAGTGCCTAAAGGGCTACAAGAGAGCTGGAGAGGGACTTTTTACATACAGTGATACTACAAGGGGTAATGGCTTCAAACTGTCAGAGGGCAGGTTTAGATTAAATACTAGAAAGAAATTCTTTACTATGAGGGTAGTGAGGCACTTGGACAGACTGCCCAAAGAAGCTTTGGCTGCCACATCCCTGGAAGTGTTCTAGGCCTGGTTGGATGGGGCTTAGAGCAACCTGGTCTAGTGGAAGGTGTTTCTGCCTATTGCATGGTTGAAATGAGATGATCTTTCAGGTCCTTTCCAACCCAAACCATTCTATGACCCACTGCTGTATTTACTCTAGATCAAACTCAGTCTCTCTTGCATGTCTGCAGCTTTGCTGGAAGTGCAAAGCAGAAGCATGGATGTGCAGGGTTCAGGGATGCTGATGAGACTACAAATTCAGCTGGAGACTATATATTGAAAAACTGCCTGGAGGTATCGCAAGAAGTATCAGAATTGGGGTTTTCCTCCTTCAAAACAACAGGTCTTCCAAGACCAGACTTGGATTTTGCACCTGAAAGGTGAAGGACAAGGGTTGTATAAACCTTTGTGGCAACCACTTGTGAGTTGGCCTCACTTTATCAAACAACACCTTGTTTCCTAGGCAAAGCATCCCACTGGTTAGGCCCTTTTATTATTTGACAGTTGTCCCATGATGGTTTCTTTCGGCCTGGCAATATTTCTGCAAGTATCACCCATTTAAATTATATCCCATTCTGGAAAAGTGATTTTAGACCACTAAAAAGTATTATCCAGTTACAAGCAGATGGAGGTCCTCTGAAATGCTAATAGAGTCAGAAGAAACTCCAGGACTCCAGAAGCTATGGTAAAATCTCCTTGTTCTCAACACATCTCTTGGGTGACCCTGCAAATGTATCTATTGTTTTGGGGATGAAAATGAGCTAGTGCTGTAGGTGGGTAGAGTCAGCACAGCTAAAAGATACAGAGCTGGTATTTTTATGGGTATCTCTGAGAGTTCTGGAGTTCTTTACAGGAAAATGAGCAAGATGCAAGGCTGAAGTCACAAAATCAGCAGTTAGAGAACACAATTACAACCAAACATCTTAAAGCATGTCCCAAAGTTTGTGAGAAGGTAGAGACCAACATGCTGTTTCTACCCTCCCGTTGCGCTGCAGTCTCATGCCAGCAAGAGGCAGAGCAGATAGAAATCCTTCATCCAAGTGTCTTTGGGAAGTTAGGGGAAGGGTGGTGAGCTGTGGAGTCTTCAAGAAAGCGGGAATGGTGCTGGTGGACTTGTGGCGCCTGCGGTGCTGCTGCAGAAAGGAGTGAGAGGGAAGAGCAGGGAGCTGATGAGTGACCAGACGGTGCCCTGTTTCTCCTTCTCCTTCTGAGTTTCTCCTCCCCACAGCCCTCCACCTCGTCGGTCGCCTCAGATGAGAAGGTTGATTACGTGCAAGTGGACAAGGAGAAGACGCAGGCGCTGCAGAGCACCATGCAGGAGTGGACTGACGTGCGGCAGTCCTCGGAGCCTGCCAAGAGCACGAAGCAGTAGCGCCTGCGGCAGGCAGCGAAACGGGCAAATGTCCTGCTGGTTTCCCCCAGCTGCGGCCCCACTGGGCGGCCAGATTCACTTGGGCTGGATTTCTAAGACTTGTCTGTGGAGGGGAGGGTGTGTCATTGTATTTTTTTTCTCTTAAAACAAAACAAAACTTAATTTCAGGGGAAGACTTGGCGGATACTGTTTGCCAGTGGTAAAGACCAACTATGTTCAGTGGCTAGGTTTGTGCTTTAGCTGCTGGATGCACTATCCAGGAACTTTGACTTAGCAATACCAGGTTTCACCCTACACATCTTTTCCTTACAGCTATTAAAGCCACCTTGTATGTGCTAACACTGCATCATCTCTCCCCATCTTCTTCCATATCACACCCTAAACCACGCCACGCAGGTTTGCAGCATCTCCCGTAGGATATCATTCCCCAGCGCTGATTCTCCACTCCTTATGGTTGGCCTCTTCTCTGCCTCCTCCCAGTCCCAAAACTGAGCAAGGACCATTGCTTTTGAAATCACTTCTGTTGTCCTGTCTCTTGTAAATAATATGCTCAAAACCTCTGAGAGTGTTCTCCTCCTGGCTGGACAGCCCCTGAGGTTTTGGTTGGGGTTGTTAATGGTCAGGAGCTTGACGAGCATCCACACCATCCCATTGAGCTGACTTAGGAGCCCAGGATTTGCCCCATCATACATGCCAGCACATGCTCACATGAGTTTGTTGGGGGGTCTTCTGTTTATATTATCCATCATCTCTCAAAGTCAGTGGGCTGGAGAGATTGGCTTTGGAAGGGGCTGGAGGGATTTGCTTTGGGGAAGGTAGAATTTAAGCACTGACCCACCGCCTGTCTGAAACCAATTCCTGTGAATCTGACCCTAAAAACCAAAATTTGCCTTTTGTGGCACCAAAAGAAGCCCATGGAGAGATAGAGTCCTACGTCTTGGCCATTGTGAGAAGCTCTATGGTTGAGTATGAGGGGGGCAGGGATGCTCTGGAGACCCTGAGTATGTGGACTGGCATAAGGATGATTGACAAGAAGGGAGTGAAAGGCTGCTGCGAGGACTGGGAGAAGGCAGGTGCTGTACTGCAGAGGTTGGTCCTGGGTGAGGAGGTCTGGTGGAATGTTTCTTGGAAGAAAGAAGAAGAGTAATTGAAACGTTGGTTGATGGTGAGGTAATAGGCTTGGGAAGAGGATGGTCAGGAGAGTCGGGGCAGGGTGTTTCAGTATGAGACTTAACGTAGCGTTGTGGTTGGTTTGTGGAGGGTGCAAAAGGCTGAGCTGATTTCCCCTCATCTTCAGCAGTGTTTCTTCAACACAGAAGTGGGGCTTGCTGACATTAATGACGCTAGGCTCTAATTATGGGTGGGAGTCTGCTGTTGTCCCTTGCCAGCATCCTTAACACATCCAGGCTTTGGGATCGCTCACCAAGCAGCTGCTGAGGACAGAGAGAAGAGAAGGATGAGACAGTTTAATGCAGAGATAATAATTCATGATCTCATGAAAACAGGAAGAACTAATGATTGCCATGGAGCAGCCTGATTGCCAGACAGCAAGTGCTGACACGAATAAACAGGCTGACCGCAAACCAAGAGCCAAGTGAAGGAAACATTAGAAAGATTAGGTAATAATATTTATTAAAAAGCTGGAGCTATTCTTTCTGCAAGCTGAACCCCTCCCAGTGCTGTGGGCTCTGTGTTCCACCAATACAACCAAGTTGTATTGATTATTAATGCTTAAGCATTAACACATTTGCTTAGTCTTGGTCTGAGCTTGGAAGGGGCCAGACGTGACCCACATGGGGGTGGGACACCAGTCCCTTAAGGGCTGTGTGCTGCTGTGTGCTGGTAAAATAAGTCTTGAACTTCCAACACCCTTTTGTATTTTCCTCTCGCATGCCATGAAAGGGAAGGATGTTAATGGAAAAGCTCTGACAACCCTGTTAAGACATTGAAGTGTTGGACTTTTATAGAAACAATGAAGCAAATATCCTAATGTGTATGCCAAAAATAATTATTACTCGAAGGGAAAAAAAGCCAAAGCACCAAAGGGGAAGATTTAACAGAGTCAGATGCTTTCTGAAGGTCAGGGGATGTGCTACTGCCTGCAAGGGCCATTGCCCCTGCTGGGGGCTTGCACACTTGCCTGGTGAGATGACAAAGTGAATACTGGATTGCAGTATTTCTCGTGCCCCTTTCATCTCTGCATGTCAGGGGAGACTAAACATTGGGCATGATCCACAGCCCACTGAAGTGTGCATTCTCCCATCTGGGAGAGAGCTCCCCATCCCCACCAAAAAGAATGTCACTCTACTGGGAAGCTGATTTTTTCCTATTTCTTTTTCTAAGCTGTTAACTTTCGTGGCTCGAGAGAGAACACAGTGAGTTTGAATGCAATTTGCTGAGAGGGTGCCCTGTGCTTCTGCACTGGGACTAGGTGCATCCAGTGCCCAATCCCACATTTGGTCCAAGGCATTAATTAAGACTGGAAAAGCCTTTTGTGGTGCTGGAGAAACTAGTCCTTTTTCTCCACGTTTCACAACTGTCTTTATTCATGGGGCAACCACTGGCATGGGATAGCTCTTTCCCCAGGCTCAGACACTGAGCCTGGGGAAAGTTTTTTGATAATTTGCCCTCATGAGCATTGCTAGTAACTGGGCCATTGCATTTGGCAGACCGAGGACCAAAACAGCCCAAAAGCAGCTACTTAACAACTGCTGGTTGCTGGTCTCTCTCTGCTTTGCAGTGAAGTCTGTGTTTTCACTGAAACAGACACATTCCTCTATCTTTTCCCCTGCAAAGCACCAAGAAAACAGTACCACCAAACTAAGCAGAAGCCCACAGACTCTGTGCCACATAGACATGACTGTATCAGCCCCTCCTGATTAAGTAATCAATGGTTTCAGTGGGAATAGTCACCCATGACGATTGCCGAGCTGATTACAGCAGTCCCTGGTGATTAATGTTTGTGCAGTATTTAGTCTTAAAGCATATTGAAAAGCAGCTGCTTTAATTACACGGACTGCCAAGAACTTTGTCCTGAAGGCATCGAGTTTATCACATCCACTTTATACTTGGATTCTTGAGTATGACAGGCTCCTTTGTTAGAAATAGGTATTTAAGGAAACTGAGAACATTGCAAATTATTCATTTTAATTGAAATTAAACTGGCTTGAGCCTTCACGTCAGAGCCTGCTCTACAGCTCTATGGTTCGATTTAGAAAAGAGATGTGCTTGCATGTGTGTGTGCTCATGGATAGGGGTTGTTTGTGGGACAAGCATCATGACTTCAATATTTAGTTTCGTGAAGCACCAGGTTTATGGTTCAAAGCCTTCTCCAAGCCTGAAAATGACTAAGCAGGTGGTTTTAAAGGCAAAAGTCTCCAAAAGTGTGTATCCCTTACTGTGAGTATGCAAATGCTGCTCACCATTCCTCTGGTGAGATGTGTCAGCCACCTTGGAGCTGATTTGCTCTGACCTGGCATTTGAGTGTTCCGTAGGAAATACATTTCCAGCTCTAAATGGATGCCAGGCTTAGGCTCAGTCTCAAGTTAGTGAAAGAAAATAATGCGTGAGCGCAGACGGTGCCAGGGCAAAGCTGAGAGTCTGGCAGACAGGGCCAAATGCAGAATTGGAAACAAAAGGTGGGGCAGGCTTGGTTTGTCTGGGAGCAAACTGGGATGGATTTGAACTCTGGGCCACCAGCCACTGGCAAGGGTGAGATATGGGAGAACATGAGGTTGGGACAAGAGAAGGCAGGGGAGTTTGCCAATGAGGTCTGTATCTTGGTCCTCACCATGTGCTCCTTTAGCCTGAGTCTCAAGTCTGGTATGCAGAGATTGTGGGTTATGGAATGCTCAGCAAAAGCCAGGCACTGGTGGGAGGGGAGCTTCCACCACTCTTGGTCGTTTCACTCTCAAGGGGGTCATCCTGCCTGACAACATGATGCCTGTGCTCTGGCGTTCAGGGACGCTTGGTCCATTCACCCAGCTCTGAGCTGGGCAGGAGAAACCCTACAAGAAATGCGTGGGGACCAGGATGTGCTGGGAGACACATTGCTGAGGGGCTCCCATGAGCTGTTCATAGGGCTACAGTGCCATGGTTTCACAGGGTTGTCCCTTGAGGTGCCATCTTCATCCTTGGAGCTTTTCAAGACCAGCCTAGGTCAACCCCATAGGTGACCCTGCTTGGAGCATCTCTTCCACACTGAGACCCGGTGCTGCCGGGGTTGAGTGGAGACTCCTCCATGTGAGGGAGGGGGCCCAAGGGGTTGCCTAGAGCCCCTGTCCAAACGTCCAAAACAGGGACAGGCCAATTCCCTGGCCATGAAGCCAAGTGGCAAGGCACACAGCTCAGCCCCTAAGGCTGTACTCCTCAGTGAGGGGACCTAATCCACACTGGACTATCCCTTGCACCTGGGAGAGGGCTGGCTGGCCCAGTCATCCAGGACATGGACACGCAGTTCTAACAACTGGGAGACAGCTTTAACCTGTAAATCTGTTAGGCTGGATCCAGAGCTCTCAGTAGCTTGGCATGCCAGGAAGAGTTGGCTTGTTTTGGCTATCCAATGATTGGCTCCTTGGAGGAGGGTACAGCCATGTCCAGGTCTTATGGAAGATGTTTAAATAGTTCCCAGGTCCTGCCTGATATTTCTGGCCTAGGAAGCAAGTAAAAGGATGGTTTTGTCAAGTCATGTTTGCATTGTGTTGGTGTTTTCCCACCTGGTCATGTAGAAGTTCCATTCCATGTAAAAGCTGACACCCACACTGTGTGTCCCATGGGAGAGATGCTGTCTAGATGAAATGGATGCAGCGGAGCTGTGATTATGAAGAAGCCCTAGTTCTACAGGAAGGGGGATAGCAAAGCCTATCTCTGGCACCCGCCAGAGAACACACATGGCTGTCAAAGAGCCATCAAGAAAATCATAGGGACCAGTCCAGCATCAAATTACAAGGGCAAATAAGCCAATTTAGGGCCTCTGATGAGTCTGAGTGCCTCCCTTCTCTGCCCAACCTTCCCACATGTACACAATGATCTTGCAGCTGTTAATGAGGCTCTTGCAAGTCAAGATGTGCACTTTTTGATCATGATTCCTCCTTGGCCTGGAGCAGTTCATCCCTCTATCAGCCTGTCCTTGGTGTCTCATATCTCCTTGTTCACAATTCCTAGTGTTGCACTGTTCATCAGGTTGTTGATTTAGTGTCTACTCTTGAGAAAAGTTGATATGTAGCAAGGTGTCACAATACAGCTGTCCCCTTCCAGCCCACGCCAGCTGGTCCTGGCATGTGGTGTTCCAGTTTTAACACCAGCCTGTAACATCTGAAACAGAAGCTGGGCCACATGGCTCCGTCTCTTTAACTCAAAAAGCTTCTCAGCAGACTTGCTCCCAATCAGCAGGCTCTTAATTTTCGATGTGGCCCATTGCTAACATATTACAGGTTCATTTGTAGGCCAGTGGGTTGACCATATGGGAGGAGTTTGACCCAAGACCAGGAGATAAGAAACCATCATTTTTATTGTCATTCTCTGGGTGACACCACACTGTATCTTCACGTGGGACGAGAGGGTTCATGTGAACTCTGTATCCTGCTTTTTCTCCGGCTTGTAAAATGAAGGTTTTTAGTACTTTACTTCCCCACCCCACAGGTGTGTCATGAGGTGTAATTAATTGACATCTAATAATGCAAAGAGCTGTTCTGAGTCTGCAGGCAATGGCTGGGCAGCATGTGGTGCTACCCTGTTGTCATGCCCAGCATCATACACCGCACTGACACATCCCACCCTGCAAAACTCATTAAAAACCCCTTCATCCTAAACTACCAAGGTGAAAATAAACTTNTTCAGCGTTCTGCTGCCACATTGACCCTGAAAATATCATGGGTTTTTTGAGAGCAGTTTGGACATGGTGTTTGAACCACTTTGCAGAGGGGAGAAGGGAGCAGGACCCTGGGCTCCACGGGGAGCCTGTCGATGAATCCCGTAGGGTTAGGACCAAACCTTTAGAGTAGTTATATCCCACTCAACCCAGCCCTTGGCAAAGTTGACAAGTCCCACTGACTTTGGGAATCATTGTGTGGGAACAGACCCAGTCAAATTAGGGTAGTTTTCTCCATTTGTTTCTTAACCTGCTGCGAGGAGGGGTTGGAGCCCCAGCTGTGAAGCTGTTGCATCAGCAGCCGATTCGCAGGGATGTTTTGTGTGTTTCAAAGCCTATGACTGTTCTTAAAGAGGAGTATTTTTAATTTTTTGATTTCCATTTGTAGAAGGAAGGACAAGAGTAATCTGTGGCAAACTGTACAGTATGTGTCTTCTTGTGGTGTCACTGTTTGAATGGTTATTAAGTTTTCAAATCACTGTGGACAGCTAATCACTTAAGTTATTAATTTATTCTTTGGGGGGTTGTTGTTTGTTTGGTTTTTTTTAAAAGTAATTTGAAAGAATTATTTATCCTGTAATTCAGTCTTGAGTGAAGCCTAGATAATACTTTTTTTGCTGTTAATAAACATGGTACATGCCTGACGTGAAGGTGATCTTATTTTTAAGTACTGTATATGCAATGGAAAAGCAACAGGAAAATAAAAGAATGATAATAAAAAGACATCTCTCCCTGGTGATTCCCAGCATGGATTCAGAGCAGGGAAAGAAAAGGGAAACTAATAAGCAGATCAAGTTTGATTATGTAGCAGCATTAAAGCTTTCAGAGCATCTTCTCAGCATGTTGTCAAGTGTCTCCTACAGCTTCAGGGTTCTGTATGGGTAATGAGGGCCTTTAGGATGTAGCTAGGGTTTTTCCTGATACCAGAACCCAAGCCATATATTTTTAAGCTGCTAAATTGAATTTCATACCATATATATGCTTTGCTGCATGCAGTGTGAAGACAAATGCTGCCTTCCTCACCCATCAGCAACTCAGCACCTGTGAGCCTCAGCTCAGGACACCAAATCACCCAGAGAACCTCAGCACAAGGACAGATCTTTTTGTCAAGAAATAAAAGTTCAAACCTCCCTTTAAGACTTCCTCTTTTTTTAAAAGAAAAGGCAGCTGGGAAAAGACACCTGCCTAAGCACAGCTCCTGTAACACCTCTTTTAGACAAGAGTAGCATCATTTCACAACTGCAGCACACGTGGAATCCCAAACCAAGAGCTGAGGACTTCCCTGTGGGCTCTCCTTGACCAGAGGCACGGGTGACAGACAAAACGAGCCATACTGTCACATACACCATAGCATATACTTTATCAATATGCCATATGCAAAAATGATTGTCATTACTAAAACTACTATCAATATAGCGTATACTATAATTGGTGTAGCATAGATAGCAATACATTCTTATACTATACTAGATTTCTGTAAAGCCTTTAATATGTTCCCTTATAACACTCTCAGCTCTTAATTGAAGAAATGGATGGATGGATGGATGGATGGATGGATGGATGGATGGATGGATGGTCCATTAGATGAAAAAGGAGTTGACTGGATGGCCACATTGGAGGAGCTACAGTCAAGGACGGAGTGTCCAAACCAGCAATGAGTAGTGTTCCTCAAAGATCTGTACTGGGACCAAAACTATTTAATATCAATGTCAAAGACATAGTAGGATTGGCTGAGTCCAAAAGGAAAGTCCAATGCTAGTAATTAGAGGAAATTAAGAGTGACTAAACCAGTCAACCTCATTACACCACTGACACTCTCCAGGCTGCTATCCATGCTGAGAACTGCATGCTGTTTGCCTCTGCTCATCTCAGAAAATCTGGGGGAAAAAACCAAGACATATTCAGGAAAGAGCTGTGATACAGCCTCTCCATTTTCCATGTTGGTTTGACTATCTGCCTTCATTACTTAGATTATGATCTCAACTTAAAGACAGTATTCTACAAAAGCACCTTACAGCAAACAGCACAGAAAATGCCTTCAGTTGATACTCCAGAATAAAGAAAGGAACTAGCATGACAGCAACAGGAAAACTTTTGGCAACCTCTTTGAACAGGAAATAAATGGAAGTCTAGTAATAAAACCAGGAAACACTGTATTTTCTGTGACACTTCAGCTTTGGATCTTCATTTATTTCCTCTCAGCACCTGACTTAAAAACAACAAACACACTCCACTGCTCACCTACAAGGCTCCACTATTAGTATTGTGATTTTCTTCTGGAGGGCACACAGCTCTGTGCTGAGGTTCCCATTCCACCTCTGCCTGATCCCCTCTTCCAAGCCAACACTCTGCAGGACTGTCCCATGTCCTTGAGGATGGATGCCTCAGCTTCCCCATCTCTTTTTTGACCCATCAGCCCAGTATCTATGAATACTGCAATAAGACAACTAAGTCTGTATGTTGAATTAATTTCCTTTATTTATATATAGGAAAGACAATAAAAGAATATGATAGTATACACCAGATATTTGACCCCAAGTGTCTTCTCTAGCAGACTTTTGCTCACATTATCCTGTGATTATGTCTGTTCTTTGCCTTTTCCTCCAAAAAAACACAACAGTCCTACACCAATACCCCACGGTCAGGATTAGGACCTGCACTTAGGACCTAAGGCACAAGTCTCTGCCACTTGAGCCAGAGAAATCTCTACTACAGGTGTGAAGAAAGAGCAGGCAGGGGAAAACAGCTGGGGAGGGAAATGGGAGGGAGCTGTGGTCCTCTAGATGTGCTGCCTGGGGCTTGAGTAGGCCATTTACCATCAAAATCAGCCCCTGTCCCATTATTGATTTATATAATATATTGGTTTACATAGTATATATTGATATTGGATTGATATAACATACCTGGTTGGGCTAATCACCTTGCAAATCTGAATTAAAAAAAAAAAAATAGACCATGAGTTTAGGGGGGCTCTGTCATCTGCTGCTCAGTTCAGGGTATCCCAAGGGAAAACATAAACATTAAGGGGCAGATCCAGCCCAGAAAGCCATCAAATGACAGCAGCAGAAGAGACTAATCAAGTCTTAAAGACACATCTGGAAAGACAGCTGTGTGTCTTGGCCTGCTGTGCACACTAACAGCATCCAGAGGCCGTCAGTAACACAATGGATCTTCACTGGAGCCAGAAACCCCAACTGGATCGGGGCAGTCTCTCTTGGCTGGAGGGGTCTGTGCCCCTCAGTCTCTTTTGGGTGTCATGCAATGCAGCATAAACCGCCTCTGGCTGACCTGCCACCGCTTGTCTTACAAGCTCACTGCCTCACAGACCAGCACAGCTACGTTTTGACATTTTTCAGACTTTTTTCTACCTTCAGAGTTTTTCATGGTGGGTTTCCCAAACCACATTAAAAAATATAACAGCTGAGCAGAAGTGGCCCCAGAACCAACCTAGAGCCATGGGAAGGGCTGCAGACGGGATGTGCATGGGACATCTCCATCCCTGGGGCCCTGCTGGGTCCCTCTTCCTCCCCATGCCTGTCCCCATCATCTCCCCAGGCTGGTGGCATGGCTCACAGCAGGCAAGACATGGCTATGCTGAAGCAAAAGGGCACTTCTCCGAGCTGTCAGCAGCTGCTCATCTCTGCGTTAGCTTAGGTACGTTAAGGCATGAAGACCAAGTGCATAGGAAGCAGCAAGACCCTCCAGGCACCTCCAAATCAGCCCCTGAGACCTATTCCATGGAAATGTTTCTCAAATCCTCATCCAAGATGCTCACTGTCATTGGGGTGAGGAAGAGCAGCTCCTGGCTTCGTGTTGGCCCCAAGGGCACTGCCCATCTGGTTTAAGCTGTTGGCTAAAAGACGAGTCCGTGGAAGGAGCTGGATCCGCCCCCACCCGCTGCTGGGCTGCAGCCCCCAGATGAGCTGTCATCATCCTTGTCCCTGTCCAAGTCTCTCCACCACAGTGGGGATTTCGGCAAGGCAGAGATATAGGCGGCTCTGTTCCTCGCTTCTTTTTCCTGCTCCTGGGAGAAGGAAGGGGGGGGAAAAACAGCACAAGGATATCAGCAGATAAAAGACACAGGTAGGGGGATGCTCACACCATCCCTGAGGAGCCAAGAGCCTGTAAGGTTCCCCCTGGGAGCTTCCTTCAAATTAAACTGGGGAGTGAAGGCCATGTGCTCTAGAGCTCAGCAGGAGGAATGCAGTGGAACACTGCAGCTCTTCAGTGATCAAACCCAGCCCTCCCACGTCACCTGTGGGAGAGGAGAGACCCCTCAAATCACCCCACCTGCAGGTCATGTCATATGAGACACTGCTGTTTGGAAAGCATTGAACTCCATCAGCTGAACAAAATCTGTTCTAGTTTGTATTCTCAGCTCACCCATCTGCCCAGGGAAGCTGTGGATGCTTTGTCCCTGGAAGTGTTCAAGGCCAGGTTGGATGGGGCTTTGAGCAACCAGGTCTAGCAGAAAGAGTCCTTGCCCATGGCAGAGGGGTTGGAACTGGGTGATCTGCAAGTCCCTTCCAACTCAAACCATTCTATGATTCCATGATAAGAAGAGAAAAAGGAAAAAGAAAAAAAAAGACGACTTTGCTACCAATGGTTCAGGTGAACATCAGAGGTGGTAGGAAGGAACAGCTAGTTACCAGTGAGTGAAGGTGGAAAGGAGAGGAAAGGGTAGATTGTAAGGAACAAGTATTTTACAGTGAAGGTGGTGAGGCACTGGCACAGATTTCCCAGAGAGGCAATAGATGCTCCATCCCTGGGAACATTCAAGGTCAGGCCAGATGGGGCTCTAAGCATCTGAGCTGAAGATGTCCCTGCTCATCCTCCAGGGGAAGTGGACTAGATAGCCTTTAAAGGTCCCTTCCAATCCAAACTATTCTACCATCTATTCTTTCCCAGGCACTTAAAAAAAAATTCAAGCAGAGCTTCCAGGAGCAGACAATAGCAACCCCAAGGACAGACATGAGGTGTCTTGTACCCATCTCAGCACTCAGTTTCATCAGGAAACTATAGCCTGTTTATATCTGGGTGCTAAAAATGAAAAGGGATTTGGCTTCAGGGAGTGGGTGAGTATCTGCAGGATTTTAACCACAGGACAGGATCCCACTGCTGCCTGGGAACACGGCCCATGAGCCAGACAGCCGCAGGACCGCACCCTGCTGTGCACAGCAGCGGGAGTTACCTGCAAGAAGAGGATGTTATCTTTGGAAATGGCTTCCATCAAATCCTTGTGGAGGGAGGGTTCGCCATGCAGGCGGCCGGCCTCAGCCAGAGCCTCGTGCAGCAGGCAGCTCTGCCGGCCCGGCCGCTGCCGGTAGAAGAGGACATAGGCAGTGTCTTTGGGGAAGAACGAGGTGACGTTGCTGACCGATTCAAAGGAGGAGAAGGAAACTCTGGTGTCATTGAAGAGGTACCACTGGATTTCAAAGTCCAACTGTTTGTCAGAGGCCGGCTTCGGCACCCCATCCCGGGGCTGCCCATGGGGGTCGGTGTCAGTGCACTCCCTGGAGTAGCAGTAGTAGTGCCCACTCTCGGAGGAGATGCCTGAATGCACCACCACGCTGCAGAGGTCATACACGACAGTCACGAAGCCACTCCCTGGGACAGCACCATCCTTCCCACGGCGGCAAACCTCCTCAGTTTCCTCTGGAGCAACAAGGATGGGTAGCTTGAGCACCACAGGGATGGAGACATTGTCCAAGATCTTCTTCCTCTTCATAGTCCGTGGATCGAAGGAAAACCGCAGCAGTGTGAGGATGAGGTAGTGTGGACCTTCTGTCAGCTCTGCCACCTTCTCAGCATCCTGCAAGGATGCACATTTCTCACAGTGGTATTTATTCTCTGCTGTCAGTCTCTCCGGGGATAGAAAATAGTTGATTAAATCTGGGACAGATCTGGAATCCTTGGGAGCACATGCCTGCTCCCCAGATGTCGAGAGAGGGTCTTTGTCTGCATCTACCCCAGCATCATTGCCACATATGGGATTTGCTGCTTCTCCTGGTTCCTGGAAACGTAATTTTTCCACTGACACTGATGGAGCTGCATGGTCACTGGCCATGGCGGCCTTCCTCTGGATCCAGGGAGAGCCCATAAGCTGGCCGGCATTTTCTGGAGGCTCAATGAACTGTGGGCCAATTTCTTCCACTGGTAAAATAGATGTGCTCCCACGCACGTTCCTGTCCGATGGAGGAAAAGCCAGGGACAGGTCTGTGAAGGCTTCTTCTCGGGAGGAAACATTCAGGCACTTCAAGCAGCGGATCTTTGTCATCATTTTGCCCCCAAACATCTTCTCAATCAATGTCTTGTTTAAGTAATGATGCTCCACCGCCTGAGACATCAAGCTGGATTCCTTGAGTTTCTGGTAGATCCTTTTTCCAGTTTTTTCTTCTTCATGCAATCTTTGGCAGGGGAGAAAAAGGCTGTGTTATGCATCAATACAACACCAAGAGGTAGTTTCTAAAGTAGGGCTCCTGTTCTTCACTGCAAGTGGTTAATCCCAGTTAACCTGCCTATACCCAGGGGGCTGATGCTGTGGGAAAAAGGTGGGAAGGAGTCAGACAGGATTTGAGAACCTGAAGTCTTCATGTGCCCCTGACCCCACACTTCCAGAGGGATCACTGGGACATCAGAGATTTGGTATTTCCAGTAAAATCAACATTTTACAGAGTAGCCTAAGTAGCTTGTCAGGTGAATCTCTAAGGTTGGTACAATTTTAGATTGGATATTGGGAAAAATCTCTTCACTGAAAGGGTGAAGGGTGGTCAGGCATTGGAACAGACTGACCAAAGGAAGTGTGAAATCACTGTTCCTAGAAGTGCTAAAAAATGCGCAGATGTGGCTTTTAGGGACACGATTTAGTGATGGTCTTGGCAGTGCTGGGTTAATGGTTGGACTCAATGATCATAGGGGTCTTTTCCAACCTTAAGGACTCTGTAATTCTATGAATTCCTTGTGTCCTCAGAGCAAAGGCAGAAATTTTCAAGTTGAACTAAGTTCTCACCTTACCCCTAAAGTTGTCCAAACAGGGTTTTATTAAGGAACCTCAGACCAGTCTCACTATCCCAACCCTCCACTCTCCCAACTCCTCTGTGTCTCAGCCACGTGCCCTGTTTGCATGTGGGTCATTAGCCAAATAAATTGTCCAATTATTATAGCATTGAACATTACATTGGGATTTAGGGATGCCGTTGTCACCAGGCTCCAAGACCACGACACTTATCACGTACCGGTCTAGCAAATACTTGAGGTACTCTGAGCAGTCCTGCTGAGCTCCAGGGGTGAACCAGGGTGGCCAGGAGGCAGAAAGGAAGCTCTCAGGGGAGATGACAGGTCGCTGGCAGCAACACAGAAGAAATGTATTTAATCCTAGCGATTTTTCCTCAAGTCACACGGGGATGGAGAGGGGAGAGGAATGGTTTTTTACTGGGAGCACAGTGTTCTTTGTCTGATAAGGTCCCTTTTTTCCCCCTACAAAGGCTAATCCCAGTACACAGGAAGACTTTCTTGGTTTGCTGCAAGCCAGGATGGTAAGGATGAATTTCAGACATTATTTTACATACACTTCTATAAAATACCCATGTGTTTATCATTCAATTTTTAAATGGTTTATTGGCCTGATCCAGATAATTCTACTTAATTCAGCCTGAATTTAATTTGCTGCTCCATTTAATTTGATCAGGATCTCTCTCACCAAATCCTTTCTTAAAAAAATAAAAACAAAGCAAAAAAATCCGCTAAACTTCCACCCAACATTCTGATCACTGCAGGCAGGTAATCTGCGTTACCAGATAATGTAATTGCTGTCATTAGGAAGCAGATGTCTAATTAACATGGAAAAAAGACCCATCTTTAGCAAAAAAGTAACTTCAAGAACAACCCAAAGAAGAAAAATAACCAAAATGAAATTAATGGGAAATTATTAACAATCAGCTACACAACAAGCAAATATGCTTCTGTACTTGCTCATCACAGAACACCGACATCCTAACCTGCCATCAAAGCCTAGACTTTTCTATGACTAAATATTGAAATTAACAGGATGTCTATATTTCCCCCCCCCAGGTCATCTATAGTGACATTATACCACAATGCTACCAGCCAGCTCTGCCAGTCAAGGTTTGGGAAATGGATAAGCCTGGTTGACTTGCTACCCAGCAAGGGAAAATTCACTGGCTTTCCAAAATCTTGTCCGTCTAGGGACAGAAAGATATATTTTCAAGAGAGGAATTAGATATGACCTAGCTGTGTCTCCAGGAGTCACTCCGTTAAATTTCACTTTTGTCATGGAAATATTTACAAGTAGTTTAAGGGTGTTATTTTTATTTTACTTTCCCCTCACATACAGAGGATTCAAAGATCGGGAATCTAAGGGAGTTTTTATAATTATCCTTTTAACAAAACCACTTTTAAAGCAATTTTCACCAGTTGCTAGTGCTTTGATGGGCAGCAGTGGGACAAGAGAGCCACTCCAGTCTTCTCCCTTGCTGCACAGCAAGAAACAAAACCTCTGCTTCACACCAACAGGCTTCTCAGCTGACCACACATGTAAACTATTACCTAATGGACTTCATAGTCAAAACTATTAGCTATTACACCAGCCCAGCCCAAGAAGACCACAAGTTAAAGACGAGCAGCCTGGTGTGAACATAGCCCACTTTCACGGGTGATAGGACTTTCCCTCCACCTCTCCCAAAATTAACCTTCATATAAACAAAATATTTAACCTTCATATAAACAAAAATAACCTTCATATAAACAAAAAAAGCCTCCTTCGTATAAACAAAAATTGTCCCATTACAAAAACCCACCAAGATCCACAGCTCCTTATCAGCACGTTAGAGCCGGCAGGAAGCAACTGGGAGACGAGCCTTTCCGCAGCCGACAGTCCAAACAAATAACTAGAACATGAAATAATTACCTGACTGTGCTCCAAAAATGCAAAGAGCCACTGAAGCTTTGTCATCAGGGGCTGGGAGTTGCCCTCAGTTAAATTCAACACTGAATGCCGAAAGCTGTGAAAGAAAAGCAGAGATGCAATCTGTGAGATGGAAAATCAGTGTGGGACACGCAGGGCTGGAGTGACGAGCACCCCCTGGAGCAGTCTTGAGCGGGATCAAGGGAGTTAAAACTCACTCTGAAGCCATGAAAAGAGACTGTATGATGCTGTTCATGTAGCAGGTGTTTCCCAAGTTAATTAATCCAATCTTTCCTGTCTCTGATTTAGATGCCAGGCGTGGGTAGAAGCAAGCCAGCTCGTTCTTCTGGGAGGTCCAAGCATTTTGTCCCAAGAGGTGTTTAATCCGGTCTTCATTTGGAATCGGGAGAGCCTTGGAAAGAGAGATATGCATTACAAATCATTATCTGTCCTCACAAGGGGAAGCTGAGGAGCAGGCACTGATCATCTTCTCTCTGGTGATCAGTGACAGGACACAAGAAAACAGCATGAAGCTGTGTCAGGGGAGGTTTAGATTGGATATTAGGAAAAGTGTCCAGCGCAGGGTGGCTGGACACTGGAACAGGTTTCCTAGGGAAGTTGTCATGGTACCAAGCCAAGAAGCATTTGGACAATGCTCTCAGGCATATGGTGTGATTCCTGGGGTTGTCCTGTGCAGGGTCAGGAGTTGAACTCGATGATCCTTGTGGGTCCCTTCCAACTCAGGGTATTCGATGATCCCGTGACTGATCTTTTCCCACAAAGAATTAGTAATGGGCAACTGCAAAACTCCTTTGATAGAGGCATTCACACAACTCATTTTGCCTGCTCTTCACATGAACCTGCCTCCATGCAAGGAAGAGTTTACCTGTTTGTACTAGTCCTTTAGAGGCATTTGAGAATAACATTATAGCTAAAACCGTTGGGTTTCTGATAGCTATACAGGCACCACCAGGACTTCTGCAGGCTCACCATTAGAAAAGTAACTTCCTTCAACCTGCCTACACAGGGCTCAGACTCAGCATTTTAATCCCCTTTTTTCCACCACCATCTGAAGCGCTGAGGTCAGGACATCCCTACCAGTCAGACAGTCCCTCTACTCCAGCTACTGACAAAGATGCCATTTCCATATGGAAAACAGTAAAATGGCTGAGAAGGGCATTACTTACTTTAATTGCTTCCAGGACTGGTTCGTAGAGGTCTGGGAATCCTGAGAAGCGGAAGAACATGCAGTGGATGAGCTCGGCCAGCTGCTCCAGGGAGCTGGCTGCAGAATTGGAGTCCTCCTTCTTCAAGGAGGTCACCAGCCTGGGGATGTGAGGGAGTAGCTGGAAAAGAAAAATTCACTACAAAAATTACACCACGTTATTCACAGAATTTTAATACATTTAGGGGAATGAAATTCACCTGCAGGCAGAAAAGAATTAACAGGAGTTGGCTACAGTGCCATTCTAGACTTCATCCTTCACCCTTTGAACTCAACAGCAATTCTCTCGTCCATTTTGGCAGCCTTGGAGGGTTTCGTGTTGCATGACACCTGCAGGTTTGTGCTGCTGCTTTGCTGAGCTTCAATTGTCATTCTTTAGTCTCCCCTAAATCCCACACCCACAGCAGAAAGGATATGCTGACTGCCAAGTGCAGGGATTCAAACTGCAAGGTAGATGGGATTAGCCTAAAAGAAATGTTGTCTGCTGTGCTCTATGTTATTTTATACTGAATACACTGAACTGGAATTGGTTGGATGGGTGGCAATAGGCACATAAACAGCACATTATTTTGCTTTCATCTCTAAAACGTAAAAATGCACAAGCAGATGCAAATGCAAACAATACATTGCTCACGGGCACCCTCTGCTGACCCTGCAGCTGCACACAGAATTAATAACCTATTTCCAACCCTGCAGATGTGCTAGAGTGACCCAGGCACTTACACAACCTTCTTCATATTTATATTTTAAGTTATTTTTAGCCCAGTGTAATCCTCGAGTAAAGTATTAGGACCCCAGTCCAGCCATGTCCTGGTCCTCTCTTCCTCCCTTGGTCTTCCTCTCCCCTTTTTCTTTCCTTTCAAAATGTTGAGATTTTAACTATTTCTCTTCCAGCAGAAAAGGTTGTTGGGTGAGCAAATCAATTGCAGCACATTTTTATACATCAGAATTTTGCCGAGCCGTGATAGAAACAATTCTCAAAACCCTTCCAAAGTGCCAGGGCAAACACAAAAAGACATGGTTTGGTCCTGTTGGGTTTTGGGTTTTTTTAATAAAGGAGGAAATTCATGCTTGTGGGCTACAGATGGAAATTTCAAGCCAAGAACAACTCACAGCTTTTGGAGTGTTTCAAAATTTGATGCCCAACTGAAGACAACACATTGGAATGACTCTATTTTGAGAAACCAAAGAGTTTCTCAAGAAATTCAAGTTTCTTCAACGTATCTCCAGCTGAGGAATGAAAAAGCATCAGTTGAAAATGTTGGCTAGCTTTGCTTTTTTCTAGCCTTATCTGTTTATTCTGTGAACTTTAGGCGAAAAGCCAAGTATAAGGGCTTTAACAAGAAAGTACAAAATCAAACATTAATAGGAGTGATTTTTCATCACTGCTTTTATGAGTTCAATCACTACAAGCATGCTTTTGCCTTCAGCCTTACTTTTTAAATTCAGCATTCCAGAAGCAACACCAGCAGGAACCAGAGCCGTGCCTTACTGCCAACAGCAAAACAAACTATAAAATATCACTGTGGAAATGAAAAGTGGATATTCAAATGTTGCCAAAAGTTGTTTTTTGCTTTCAACTGAGAATTTGTGTAGTGAAGTTTTCTGATCCATTCTTCTGGTCTTGCTGCACCGATGCTGTACAAACATTTCAAAGATGACCCACCACATAAGCAAACGGGTGCCACACGTCGGTGACAATTTAAAGTCACATGTGGGATGGGGCCTACTGAGTCTAACAGACAGTGAGGCACCTGCTTAGGAAAAGCCAGGGCTGGTTATGGAATAATGTATTCCCTGCCCTCCACAGTGAGAGCCCTCTGAAATGTTCTCAATGCAAAGGCTCCACCAAATGCATTCCAAAGCCAGAGCGGCAACATCTGCCACACCTTAGGTCCTGCCCTATCCCTGCAGCGGCACAGCAGCGTTGCACTCACGACAATGCCCTCATCCAAGTGCCAGACACAGCCTTACCAAGTGAAATGCCTCGTGGGAGTGCTGGAAGCTCAGCAGCATATACTGCAGGACGGACAAAGCCCCCTCCCTCACGATGGGGTACAGCAGCTTGGAGAAGACCTGGTGGAGGAGAAAAAAAAGCAAACGAGAAGGCAGGATGGCACTGCAACCAGCAGGAGAAGGGAACAGCAGCAAACAGAGGCACTGGGCATCTACCATGGCTGCTGGTCTCTTCCTACTCCATGCTGGATGTTGATGCAAGCAGCCTGTAACTAGGTCTCCAGAGTCATCTCCTGTTCAGCATATTGGCTCAGGGCACCCTTAAAAATACTGTGTGGGTTATCCTCACCCTTTCAGGCTTGTGTAATGCCTCTATGACAGTGCTGCATCTCCATATCTCCTCATGAAAAAGCCTTGCAAGCACAGCAGAATGCTAGATTTTCTACAATGTGCCTCTTAATTGATTCAGATATTTGGAACTTTATCACTAACCTTTCAGACAAAGAGATAAAAAGCAAGTATCTTTTTCAAAGGCTACATAATGATATTTATTTTACTTTACAAGAAATACCTGTATACCCTCTACTGCTGTCAGATCGTACTTCCGAGGGTGTCCAAAAATCACATGTTGTTTTATGGGCTGTGTCCCTTTCCTATGTATTAACAATGAAGGGAAAGAAAGAAAAGCCAGAACTGCTTGGCTACTGTCCCACTGCTCAATGCACTCAAAGGATCACAAAGACAAATGCAGTTATTGATAATGTTCCAGTACTGATAATTAAAGAATGACAGTATCATTTAGGTGAGAAAAAAAACCTCTAAAATCATTGAGCCCAACTGTTAACCCAGCACTGTCAAGACTGCCATTAAACCATGTCCCTAAGAACATAGTCTTAGTAGCTTCTACGGTGAATTCTTCTGGTGGCTCAGCCAGGTGTTATCCCCATTATTCAAAGGAGGGAAGAGTAGGATCACAGCATGGAAAAAGTTCTGAAATGGTGACCAGCTTCAGTGCTCGATCACAGTTTTCACAGAGAGCATGTACTCACTGCTGAAGCAGGTGATGGCAATAGCAGCAGGGATTTTATCTACACTAATAGAAGAACTAAGCCAGGGCAAAGGCTTTAGAGCTGACCTGTGACTGTGTAGACTACTAATATGGTCACTGGTATGTATTTTGCCTGTGCCAGCCAGCAATGACCATTGCTGACCAATGACATGGTCAAAGGAGAGCATGTCACATTCACAAAAGCAAATTTCACAAGAGCTTCATGGTTTGGGAGGGAGAGTGTTTGGCTGGTTTGAAAATCCTTGGCTACTTTATTTTTTAACCTTTAAGATAGCAGTACCTCTGCAGACCACAACCTGCAGAATCCCAGGTTGTTTCGGAGAACATCATTCCTAGCTGCAAAACAAGTATCCCTTGGGAAAGCAAACTCTTTTTTCTTTATACATCTCATCTTGTCATCTGGAAGGCAAGGTGATATTTCAGGTGCAAGATGGTATTTCTGTGGTTCACATTCACATTTAAAAGAGCCAACTGACCTTTTCTATTTTTGAAAGAGTGACTTCAATCAAGATGCTGAACTTTTTCACTGCAGCCAAACCCTTCAGCAGAGCAATGATCCACTTATCTATGTTCTTTCCCAGGGGCCAGGACACCCAGTCAATCATCCTGAAACAAAACACAAACTCTTAAATAAATATAATGCACATATTGTAAAAGTCAAGCTCCACTCTAGGTCAAACCTCCTCCAAACTGGTGTCCAGCCACTGGGATGAGACAGGCTCTTCACAAGCCATTTCACATGTTATTCAAAGCACAGCAGAGCCTGAAGTAAAAACACCAAAATGTCATCATCACGCTGTGGTTCATCAGAGGATCAGGCCCAAGTCCACTGAGTAAAGTGGGGATTTTTTCTACAAACTTCAGTCTAGTCAAGTTCAAGTTTTTAAAACTGATGCAGTGTTCTATATATTACTCACATGAGGGTTTGATTAAGGTCTCTGCATTGTCACCATTAGAAAACAAATGATACTGGTTTGATCTCTGCATTGTTACTGGTAAGGAAAAAACACTCAGATTCATATCTTTTGGTTTCTGTGTGGGAAACATTGATTTCCAAAAACATATTTAAAAAACTCCACTTGGAAACCAATAGAAGCCAATTATTCCTGAATGTCACAGGTAAAAAATTTCATTTCTAGCCACTCAACAAACATGTTGTCAAGTTTCTGCAAGAAGTAAGTGCTTTACAGAAGTTTCTCACAAAACAATAACCTAAGACTAAATGATGACACGTTGACTCTGTTTAATGTTAACCAAAGTAAGTAAGTAAGACTTGGGATCTCCAAGTATCAAACTTTGCTGACCATTTCAGTACCTTTGATCTGAAGATACCCCAGACCTTCAGGCTACACCTCAGTCCAGCCACCTTACCGTAGGTAACAGTCAAGTTCCTTTTGCTTATCAATCTGTATCTCATGCAAAATAGAAGAAGGGAAGATACCACAAGGCAAAGATCAGGAATTGGTGAAGTTTACAAGGCACCGGAAAAATTAAAGTCTAGTCAGTAAAAAAACCTTGAAAAGCAGAATATGTTGGGATGTTGAAAAATAATAAAAGTCAACACAAGTTGGATAATGAAGCAAATGCCAGAGAAGCTTACACAGACATTTGCACAAGAGGAGAACAAGGGAAGCTGTGCAATCGCTGTATGTGAAAATGCACAGCTGTCAGCCATCATCAACACAAGAGGAAGACCAAGGAGTCACAAGGAAGACCCTGAAGATTAGAAATGTAGAACTGGAAGGAAATGTATTGATTCAAAAGGCATGCAAGGCACTAGAAATGGAAGCTACAGTAACCCATCTGCCTGAAGACAATCACACAGACACCAGGTGACTACAAGTTCCCAGTGTAACAGCAGCCATGGAAAAGACCTGCACCATCTGTGGTGCAGAGGGGAAGTTGTTCACTAGAGCAAAACAAGGACACCTCAGGCTGTGGTCAGGCTGCTGTGATGAACATGGTGCACAAACGCCACCATCTCTGCCCAATACCAATGAACTGTGTTGAAGAAACCTGTTCAGGTGGTAGAGGAAACGAAGAACACTTCCTGCAAGAAAAGCTTAAAATAACCTGGCTTGTTTAGCATAGCCATGAGAAAGCAGAGATGGGAAGGGACTGCTCTTCCTGCACATATTGAAGGAATAAACACCAGGGAGGCTAAAGATATTTCAGCTATTTCTGTTGGCACAAGATCAAGTGAACTGTAAGATGGCCAGATATACACACAGACTGGCTGTTAGAAGAGAGATTTTACCCACTAAAGCAACCCAGTGGTGAAAGAGCTGTGAAAGAACAGCAGTAGGAACATTGTCCTGCTTTGAGGAGCAGAGTTGAACATTCATGAAAGGGTTCTGTAATGTCAATGCTATAAAGCAGGGAGATGGATCCAGAGATTCAAAGGTCCTTTTTCTCCCTATCTTCTTTAAACAGACATAAAATAACCTTATTTGCTTGAAGCTATACTTTGCCAGCACTGGCAGCTAAGTTAGAGTTCTGCCTGTGTTGCTACAGTAGGAAGAAATTACATTTTAAATTCACATTGCACGATCCACAAATATCAGTAGTGATGACCCTAATTTGACAAAGAAGTCATTGACTTGGTATGCTAAACTTTTAAAAGCCCAGACCCTGATCTCCAGAGGTAGCAAGTGCCTGTACAGCTGTGTGACAGCAGATGCCTTCTGCATCTGGACCTGGGCTCTTTGGAACAGATACATCCCCAGGAAAAAAAAGTAAAACCCAAATCTGTAAGTACCTCTGACATCACAGATGCACAATAATAGAGTTTATCTAAAAATAGACAAACTCTGTAAAAGAAATTGTGGTGTACACTTATGCCAGCAGGTGACAGCCTTGCTTTTTTTTACCACTACTTGTTCTTAACATGCTTGACCAGAAGTTCCACTTAAGTCCAGTTTATTCCCCTGCTACTCCCAAACTCAAACTTCAGAGGAAGACACTTCTGCATGCAACCAGTTTGTCAGGGATACTAAACTAAAAGATCTTCAATTTGTACATTTTCCTTGATTTTTCAGGCATGAAGCACACACATCAAACAGCCTGTGGTCACTGTTTTTGGGGCACCCATCTGCCATAAACATGCTGCCAAAACTTCAACATTTCTCCTAAGTGATGTTAATTACATTTTGCAGACTTTGACTAATTATTTACTCCTCCTTCTACATGACAAATACTGTTTCAAGGAATGATGCAACTGATTTGGCAACCTCTATATTTAGACGCTGGCACTCTTAGAAGATTGGTCTGGAACTTGCAGCAATAGCTGTCCAGAAGGAGAAAAAGATGGAGAAGAGGGTTAGGAACTGAACTGATAATTTTATATTTTGTCTTGGGTTGCTCTGGACTCTGAGAAAACCATGACCTCCCCTAGTAAGCCAAAGAGAAGTAACCCCTTTCTGCATACATAAACTTCCCATCAGGAATAACGTGTTTCTGTCATGCAACCTTAGTGGGAGAGACACAAATCCTGTAGAAAGAAGAGGAAAAAAGATGCTTCCAGTGAGATCAAGTCAGAGCAGTGTTAAGTGCACACACCACTGCATGTGAATATCATCTATTTAAATGGAGACCTCTAAGGAAAGCATGGGTTAAAGACAGAATCATGTAATAATTTAGGCTGGAAAATACCCTTAAGATCATTGAAGACACACTTAAGTAAGTGCAGAGCAAGGCACTGGAGCACAGAAGAGCTTTAGGACTTGGACATAAGGGTGCAGAGGTGATGCCAAAGAGGGCACTGGTGCTGCAAGG
Organism: Tichodroma muraria; assembly: GCA_013390105.1. Lineage (NCBI taxonomy): Eukaryota > Metazoa > Chordata > Aves > Passeriformes > Sittidae > Tichodroma > Tichodroma muraria. The sequence continues at coordinate 39,828 of WAAG01033710.1, forward strand.
ACCAGGTCTGGCATGTCAGGTAGCATTTCACCCACTACTCTTCATCTTGCTTTTACAAGGTCTCCACTGACTTTGTCTGTCCAGCTGCAGCACACCCAACTGACAAAAGACATGGTGGGACCTGGAAACAGTCGGGCATACCTCCCTCACATAAGTCTTTAGCTGTGACTGGCGGCTTAAGAAGATGTCCTTCTGAAGGGAGACAGAGATCATCATGAAATCCTGAAAAGGAGATTTCTGTGAAGAAAAAGGCCTTAACAGCTTCAGGGGGAAAATAAAGAAATCAAACCTCTTCAAGGTAGCCTATATTGGACATCCCATAATAGAACTAATTTCTAAGAAAATAAACTAAATTAAACTAAACAAATATAATAATAGTCATAATAACAGCCACTCTTTATTCTAGTTCTCTAGGATCTCAGGGCTAGAAGAAATGATACACACTCCTCACCAGGCAGCACCTGCCAAGCTGCCTGGGATAAAACCACATGGAGCATTTCTCCAAACTGAGTTAAAGCTTCCACTCCCATAGCCTCTCCTACCTGCCAATGGCCATCATCATTTGCACATCAGTGATGCTGTCATCATTGGTGAGGTTTCTTATGACACCATCCATGAGCTCCAGAGGGACAAACTGAACCACGCTGGCCAAGGCATTGGAGGGCGCTTCCTGTTCCTCTGCAAGACAGGGATGAGCCCCAGCAATGAAGGTGTTAGTTGATAGGAAAACCAGGCACACTAGGCCATTTCTTGTCCTAAAAACCAGATTAACTTCTGCCCACAAAAAATAGAATCACAGATTTAAGTTGGAGAAGCTTTCTAAGATCAAGTCCAACCCTCAACCCAGCACTGCCAAGTCCACCACTAAACCACATCCCCAAGTGCCACATCCACACATCACGGAGCAGATACTGAGCTGTTGCCAATGAGCAGTGCAGAGTCCACCACTGTGGCTGTGTTAGGAGGATAATTCCCCAAATCCCAGAACAGCACATAATGAAGCTGGGTCTTAGCAGATGGCTGTTTCCTGAAGCCATACGTAGCCCCAAGGGATAAAGAGATCACAGGCATGTGTTTGGCCCAGCTCAAGTACCAAATTTCCTCTGCTTGCTCTCTTTTTACTAAATACTGCAAATAATTGTAAAAGGATGCAACTGCAATTTTTCCTGCCTGGAAATAGGTCTCCTTACAATGGATGAGGCTGTCATACTGAAAAACCCATCTCCTGTGGTCTTAGGAATAGCTAAAGCAGGAGCTCACCAGCCTTTCATGGCACTGGTACCTCCAAACACCTTCTGAAACCCTCCACAATAAACTAAAGGCTCCAGAAGTTGGATAAATATTGTCTGTCTCACCTTAAGATGCAACCACCCTTCAGACAGTCAGTAGGGCTTCATACCTCTAGGTCAGTGCGAAATAACTGCTCAGCTTTGTCCCTAGTCTCTAGTAGGGAGCAGGCTGTGGGGCACCACCAAGTCAGCCATAAGAGAGTGGCATTTCTAAAAACTCTCAAGTTCTGCTCTAACAAGCTGCAGATAAGATGCCTTCCCTTAAGCCCAGCTGATGCTGGAAATTGCTGAACACAAACTTGTGCTGCAAATGTTTCACTTCATGCTAACAGCTCCTGTCTGCAGACTCTCTCTGGTTTCAGGGCGATATTGTTTTCCCAGCTCAGAGCCCTGGTAACTTTTAGAGATGCTTGTCTATTATATTTCATCTGTGGCTGCATTTCTGTAGTGGATGAAAACCCTGCAAGATGCCAAACTAATTGAGTTTGACTTCATCAGAGCCAACATTTAAATTCCCAGCCTTTTTTTAATTATTAATTTTCAATTACCTGTTGAAGAAATGATAGTGAACAGTTCTTTCAAAGAGGGCAGGATGGCTGAGGTCTGAGTCCTCCAGATCCTCTGCAGAAGACCACTCACTTTGTTCACCTGCTCCAAAAACTCCATGATCTCCTCTTCCCCCTCAGAGACGCACTGGAAGTGCCCGATGCACCGGATCAGCTGCTGACAGAACAAGAGCTGGTGTTTTCCCGTGGGAATGCACTGAGGATGCTGCGCTAAGAGTTTGCTGATCTTCGCACACTGCTTGGGGCTGGGCCTCTCGCAGACTTTCCGAAGCACCTCGATCCTCAGTAAGCTGAAGATGCTGTTTGCAGATGGGCTTTCCAGGACAAACTGCAGTCCTAACTGGATATAATCAAGTACGTAATGGCTTCTCTTCCCCAGAGGTCCATAGCCTTCCTGGAGGAGACTCAGCAGGAAGCGGACGTTGAAGAACTCCTCAAATTCCTCTGGGTGATAGTGGCCATAGACCTCCAAAACCTCTTTCCCAATCTCCCTTTTATACTTGGTGTCCCCAGTGAGATAAAGCTTGGTGGACAGCTCCAGCATGGACCAGCACTGCTCGCTGTCCATGGGCTGCTTCGCAGCCTCAATGACGCGCCTCACGAGCCCTTGCTTCACGTTGTTGGGGTAAGAGGACATCACTACAGCTTCCAGTATCTTATCCATCTCTGCTCCCTGCTCCTAAAAGAGAGGGACAAGAGCAGCAGGTTAGTTCAAGGAGGGTCTGCTGAGCTTTCAAGCCCGGGTTGGGGCAAAAGAGGTCAAAAAAGCAGAGCTGTCTGGAACCACTCCGAAGAGGATAGTTCTTGTGGCCTTTTCACGTAGCATTCAGAAAAGTTTCCATTCTGGTGATGTTTGACTGAGATTAAAGCCCCCAAACTGAATGAATACACAAAGATACAGAGCTTCTTCCGATTAATCACATTTGAGCATTTTTGTCTTGCAAACAACCAACTGCAGACCCACAGAAGGGACAGGTGGGGAATTAAGGGAGCCAAGGTCTGTGTGTCAGACACACTAGTGCCTGCTGGCTCAGGTGTCCCCAAGAGGCAAAGATGGTCCTGATGACTGTCTTCACATTCAGGGAAGGAGAGAAAAGCCCTGGGAAGCAGAGGTGGGATTGCAGCCTCTCTGTGCAATGGCAGGGGTGTTTGTTTAACACTTACACCGTGCTGCCAGCCACTCCATCTCAGTGGTGCAGTCTTGGCTGCTCCCCAGGGACCTGCCGCATTTGTATGCAGGACCAAAGCGGGCGAGGAGAGAAACTGCAGAGTCAGGCAAAGTTTCCCATTTGTCACAGCCTGAATTCACCAGTAATAAAGCATTAGAGAACAGTTTAAAAAAACCAAGGAATTCCCAAGGAAAAGCTCAGGATAACATTTATAACCAGGTGTTGGATGCACTACTGCACAAAACACACACACACACACACACACACACAAAAAAAAAAACATTATAGAGTGATAAAATTACACAGTCAGGATTTCTTATAATTTATTACAGGGACTAAAAAAACTCATCCACAGCAGTTCCCCCCAGTGCAATGCACTGCACAAATACACATTTGGAGAAGGTCCCTTCCAGCCTATAGCCCAGAATGAGCCACGCTTGTGTATCTTGCCAGAATAATAATCCCCACCTTCCTGTTCCTCAGCTCCCTAATCTGTGAAATGAGAACAACACACACCAGTTCCTAGTGGGGTTGGTTGAAAGTTCCCTCAGTAGCCCTTGGGAAGCTTTTGAAGATTTTCAAGTGGATATGGCTATGAAGAATACAAATGCAGATGACATGTACCCCAAATACAGTTTTCACAGATGACATCCAGAAGATACCTCAGCAGATGCCATCCAAGGACCATGCCATCCCTGCAGTAAGCCTGTATCTGAGCCAGACAGTATCTTTTCACCCGGTAGACAGCTGCTTGAGGGTGGAGAAGTAAAACCATGCCAGACACAAACACCAAGCTCTGACTCACAACTGCTTGGCTGGGAAGCCTTCCCATTCCACCAAATGTCACCTCTCCCCATCATTGCTTCCCCACAATCTCACAGGATGAAAAAAAATCATTATTGATAAATATAAATACATATATATATATAGCCACCTCCAATCCAGCGATGACCGCAGGCTACATCGCAATGCCTCTCCAAGAACCACTTTGCCCTTTCTGGTCCCTGCCTGCTGACTCATACATTCCTCTGCTCATGTGCTGGATTTATTTTTCCCCATCAAGCATTACTGCTGCCTTCCCTGCAACAAGCTATGGCAGAGGTAATGCTCTCCATCACACGGTTTTCCCAGGATAGAATATATATAAGCAGGACTCCTGAGGGACCAGCCTGCATTAAACCAGTGGCAAACAAGGACAAGATAAAAGGAGAAGACAAAATCCCACAGGTATTGTCTTTTCACCTCAAACAGAAAGTACCACAGTGTCAGCAAAAGCTAAAAGTCAACCTGGAGAGCAGATAGGGCTTGCAGACAGTCCAAAATCAGGAGGAGCATTTGTCCTCGCTGTAGCTCAGTGGTCACCTTGGCCAGACACAAACTGGCACACACCTGCAGTCAGGCTGGTGCCCCTTTCATCTCCACTCTGCAGGTTCCCAGACACCCTGTTCATCTGGCACGTAGACAGGGGGCCAGGAGGAGATAGGAGGCTCTACAGGGCCCATTGATTATGCCTCACTATTACTTCCCTGGAGCAATCCATAATGAGCCTGGCACAGTGATTTGGAAACACCACACAGGCAAGATGCTCAACAATGGCTACGGTTCTTTTAGGCCTAACCCCATAAATCACCACAGTCCTAGGTGTATGTGGTGTTGGGTGCTCTCGCTGTCCCTCTCAGATGTGATGCCTGCCCACCACTGTCCCCATTATGACTGTGCTTTTAGTTACTTTAGCATCGCCGAACTTCGCCCAAATTTTCAATGCAAAGAGTCTAGTTTCATCTGAATTTTGAGATAAACATGCATCTCCTAAAAGGGTTGGTTCTTCCTCAGGCTGGCCACAGAAAGAGACAGGAGGATGGGCTTCCTCAGTGTTGCTGCCTGGAGTGCAAGTGGTCACATCTGACATTGTGTAGTAGGACAAGGCTGAAACAAACTCCCTCTCCAGTCAATAGGCAAACAAGTCCCAAAGGACCATCTTCCTCATCAGGAAATGTCAAAATAGCTTATATGGACATTAAGACCTTGAAGACACACAGGGAGAACCACCTGAGTTGACTTTGTGGTGAAGGGTCCATGCTCTCCTCACCATTGAAGGGCTTTAACAGGACAAGGCTGGGCTTTAGCTAATGCAGTCCCACCTGCACCTCTCCAACCATGCTGGTGTCAGCGAGAGGGGACAAACAAGCTCATGGTTCTGCTGTGTATCAGGGTAGACCGAACTGCTCCCTGGATGTGGGCCAGACAAGGCCAGGATGGAGGATGCTAGCCAGGCCATATATTGCAATCTTAGAACTACATTAAAGCAACATTTAAGTGTCTTTTTAATATGAAATAATAAATATTATAGTCTTAAAACTACACTAAAAAAGCATTCTACATTAAAAGATCATTCACATGTCAAAGGCTAAGAATTAAGATGGCAAATTCAAGACAAGCACAGCTCCAGATGCTTTCAGAGCAATATTAGTTTAAGCATCTAATATCAACTTTTTTCCCCCACAAGACGTCCCTGGAAAGTGAATCAGGGTTTGCAGCAAAGGAGTAAAGTGATTTGGAGTGTTGTCTGTAAGACCATGGTCTCATTTGTTGTAGAAATTGGAAGTGTGTCATAAAAAACCCAGGGAACTGCAGGAGAGGGAAGGACAGTTCATTGTCAGGCAGCTGAATGCTGCCTTGGAGATCTGGTCCCTGGTTCTCCTCTGTTTAATACCGAAATAAAGAGACTAAATATTCAGATAATCAGGCTCCGATAATGAGTGTTCCTAGAGCAGAACAACCTTTCTGCACTTCTTCCTTACCAGCATTAACAACACACTGAAGAGCTGGGAGGATTGGCTCATTCCTGCTTGGGAAACAGAACCGAGTTCCTGGAGCACACAAGGATGAAGTAGAAGGTCAAAGAGTTAATTATTAAACTGAAGAGTCACATTGAGGTTCTCATCTGTTTTGTGTAGCTGACATGAAACAGAGACTACACAAAATGAGCTTTGCAGGGAAAAAGAAAAAATCCCATGAAACGGCAAAAATGTTCTGCTACCCTAGCAATTGACTGACAGGAGCAACATAGGCAAAATCACAGAATGAGGAGAAAAAGAACCTTGGGAGGTCTCTAGCCCAAACTCTGCCCACAGCTGAAATCAACCCCAGATGCTCAGGGCTTTATCCATTGAGGTCTAGAAAATATTCCAGGATGGAAATCATGCAACAAACCTGGGCAACCTGCTCCTGTTCTAATAAGCTCATAGTGGGAAGGTTTTCCCTACTTGCAGTTGGAAGCTCTTGTTTCAATTTATGTCTGTCAAATTTAATTTTTTCTCATTCACCTGCCTTGTAAAAAGCCTGGATTCATCTCCTGAATAACCTTCTTGTAGGCACTGGGGAGCTGCTATCAGTCAGTCCCCAGCTTCCAAGAGTTCAAGGGGTTAGTCCATCCCAGTTGAGGCCATCCCAAGTGTCTATCCCAAAATACTGTACATTCGTCCTTGTTGAATTCCATGAAGTTCATGTCAGCCACATGTCCTGGTCCTCCTGTTTGGCAGCCCCAAGCATACTGACTATTCTTCAACTCTGGCCTCACTCACAAATTTGATAAAATTAATTTCATCTCCTCCTCCACATCATTCATAAAAAATATTAAAAAGGAAAGGTTCTAGGATAGTTCCAGCCTGCTTCCTACCCAATTAGCAGTCCACCCATCTGTCCTTGATACAAGGATGGTGCAGGGCATCATCTCAAAAGCCTTACTGACATCAAAGATGCTTGCTGACCACAAGATGGGTCCCTGAAAGGACAGACATCCAATCATGCTCTTAGAAACCAGAGAGAAAAAAGAAATTTAAGCAAAGAGCAGCATTGGTCACCTTAGCATCACTTTCCAAACTGAGAAAACTGAAAAAAAAACCCCAAAATGCAACCTTGGGATGAAAAATCACCTTCAGCTTTGCTTGGGTCTAGTCTTCATACTCTGTACTGTTTCGAGCTGTACTTACAGTTCTCTTCTGCCTATTCCTTTTCTTTAATTAGAATTCATTTCAATTGAAATCTTTCCAATTACTTCTAAATCAATTCATTCCTTTATCCCTGCCAGCAGCAGATTTCCAGTAAAGTCTCCTTAGTACTTTTTGCAGAATGTAGTACCAGTTTCCACACCCTAGGTCTTAACAAAGCTCTGAAAACATAGATAAAAAATGTTCCTTACCTTTAGGGAATCTTAGTAATAAATTCAGTACATTTCCTGCAATGGCATCATAGCGTCTTTGATAGATACCACTAAAGAAGGAAAAATAATTCCTACTATCCAAACATAGAGTGATACATAAAGTGGTTTGCTTCTGACTTACAAAGAAGGAAAATATCTACTTCCCTGAACTCCCTGGAGGGCTGGAAGTACAGAAATGAGACTCACCTTTTATTGTCCTTAACTCCTGCCAAAATGGTTTCTTTTATGTCAGCCAAGACATTACTGCTATTCCTGCTGCATCCTCCAGGCAGCCAGGCAATTAGGGCTCAATCCTGCAGCATGCTGAGCTGCTGCAGGATAAAAGGGAGCCCACATAGTGCCTTGCTAGAGCACAAAAAATACTCTGTTCTCTAAAATTTCTCCAAAATTTTCCATGACTTGCTATACAACTTCTTACAAGGACCAGCCCTGTTGTCACCTCTCTGGGTCTGTTTTCCAGAAATATCAAAGCAATTGTGCTCTAATGGCATTTTTTTTTTCAGGGAACAAATGTCCAATGAATTCATAGGCAATGAGGATTTTTTTTGGTTCAAAGTACATGTCTGTTCACCCAGCTAAGAAGGGGAAACCACAGCCTGCACATCATTACCACATCTAATAGATACTCATGTTGTTGTAGCAATATGAAAACTGAGGCGCATCTAGACCATAGAATCATAGAATGGTTGGAAGGGACCTTAAAAACTATCTAAATCAAAGCGTTTGCTCAAGGAGATGGGAAAGGTTGTGACAGAGCCAGCAGTCAAACCTCTCCAGACCTGCAAATATATTAATGGTGATGCTCCACTGTACTTTGTTTTCAGCTGCTGAGTTGAACCCCATAAAGTGCCATGGCAGAGCAGAGCACAGGTTAATTTTTATGAGATATAAGCAGAAAATCAGAGCTAATAACTGCAGAAAAATCCCATTAAATAGCCTTTTAGAAAGAGAAGTGAGACTCTACTCATTTTCAGTCGTAACAGGGAAAAATTGCCAGCACAGAAGGCTGGCTGAATTTTTTGCATATGATTATAATCTGCCTTTCTAAATTCACCTTCTCTTTTCAAGGAGATCATATATTCCTTGCTTCCTGTCCCAGACTGTTTTCCAGTGGCAGATTGCACTCGTGTTGTGTGTCTCCTACTCACTAGCATTAATTACTTTTGGCTGATGAGACTCTTCATGCTTTTCTATCCTTGGAATCAGAACTGCCCTTTAGTACAGCACCAATGGAGACTGTTCTTCACCACAGGCAGCAGATTTGGAGCAGGATACTGCCCTGCACCACAGGCAGTAGCAGATTTGGAGCAGGAGGTTGTACCTACGCTCTGCAGGACAGTAACTTTCAGTTCTCTCTGGAGAGTGAAGGTTTATTTAAGGCATTGTCACCCAACTGGACTGCTGGCATTTTGCATGGCTTTGCTGTACATCAGGAGCTCTATCTTGGGAACAATGAGTTCCTCTCTTGTGGCCACTCTCTTTTAGAGGTCTCAAAAAAGTAACTAACCAGAAGATATCCATTTGCAATCAGCCTAAATTTATCATATAGTAGTCCCCACCTTCTTTAAAATTTGTTGATACTTTAAATCCACAGGCCACTGTGGACCCTTTTCCTTTTTTCTGCACTACTACGTATTTCATTGTTCTTTTTTCCTCTAAAACATCATAAATATATTTGACCTCATCATACAATTCTATCAGCCCTCTCCGAGTGACAACAGTGCTGGGCAGGCTGCCCTACCTCAACTACCTACCTTACCCTGCTCTCTTATTTCTCCAGTGCTTCTTCTTTGATCCCTGTGGTGCACACAGATCCCCGAGTTTCTTCTCTTGCTCTGCTTTTTGCTGTTAGGCACTCAGTCGTCAAATTAAAAAAAAAGGCTTTGGCTGGATGTCAAAGCAATCAGTGCACTACCACATAAAGCCTAAGGCTCTAGCATTTCATCCTCTCTTTCTCCAGACTCCTCCTCCCAACTCCATTCCTCCCCTTCAGTCAACAGCCACACACACACATCTCTAGTACCTACTGGTAACCTTTTCTAACAAAGCATCTCAAAACCATCACTAGCGTATTATCAACCATCCTGGTACGGATACAGAAAGCAAGATACAAGGAATTAACTTCCTCTCTCCCTTGAAAACCAGCAGGAGAGAAAGGCTTGTGAGGCAAGGCTTGCTCTAACCACCAGACCAGCAGTGACAAACGACTGGCTCTGTGGCTGAGCCCAGCACCAATTCCAGACAAAAATAACCCCCCCAGCTGCTTTTGATTTCTCTGAATTTATTTGGCACTGGACGCCCAAAAGCTCTGTCCTGCCTGCAATAGGTGAGCTTTTCCCAGTTTTCCTCCTCACATTCTCCAGTTGAAGATATCTTCCTTTTCTTTCCCCAAAACTGCTTTCCTGCTTAGCTAGAGCTCTCAGCCTGGGCTGTGACACTCTACTTCCATAAGGCTTTATACTGGGAGTGCCCAGATCCTGCACTGACCTTCAGGCCAACGTCCTCTCCATCACTGTCTCTGGAGACTGTAAATACATCTACTCCGGAAAGCTGGTTGTTTTCCTGAAGGTATTTATAGCATTAAAATCACTCTTCTTTCTTCAGGTTTCTGTCTGCTTTTGTCTCTGTATAGAAATTAAAACCCTGGATATAACCCAAAGAAAAACCACGTCCTGTTCACCAAAGCATACCAGACTGAGGGTGGATACTGCCACCGCTGCCTGGGATTCATCAGACACTGCTTCACAGTTTGAAGACAGATCTCTAATTTTTGGTGGTGCCTTCAGGAAAGGAAAAATGGGTCATGATGCCCATTTGAGACCCCAGTTTCCCTCCAGCCCCCAATATATTTGGCTTTGCATCAGCCAATTCAGAAAGCAGGAATGCAAAGTGAGACCATGGCAAACTTTATGGACTCCATCACAAAGGTGCCCAAAGCATTTTGAGACCCCTCCTCAGGTGAGAGCTCAGTTGCATCCCTTCAGTCTAGGTAGTGCATGCTGTTGAAACTTCCCTGCCATCAGATGCAGCAGGGCATAGCTGAGCTCCCAAAGTGCTGTGAAAACCTCATAGCAGTGCAAATATTCCAAAATCTGCTTTTATTCTTCAGTAACACCTGCAAAGTCCAAGCTGGGGCAGATCTAACCTGAAATTGTATTGGATCTCAGCTAATCTGAATTTGACTCTCACTTTTAGAGTCTTTGGCTCCCTATGGGATGGGAACATCCCTAGGTGTCTCTCCCCAGGTCAGCTCCCATGGGGAAAACCTGAATCTGTCTTGGCCAGTTTGTTATAACAAGATGCTACCTTGTAAACATAAAAGTTTGTGAAGCCCTGCAGG
>WAAG01033714.1:0-16039 GCA_013390105.1 Tichodroma muraria
GCTGAAACTTAAGGCATCAAGAGCAGACATTTTGTGGAGTCAAGGCTGTGCTACTGCCCCGAGTAAGCCCTGGCCCACGTGAATCTGTCACTCAGTGCTGCACATGCCCTGCCGTACCTGCCTGCGCTCGCTGCCCGCTAGCACTGACAGAGTTAACCCCCAATAAATCAAGAAGTCTAAAGACATTAGCACTTGTGCTAGGATCACTTTCAAAATTAAATTTGTAACTGCAGCTCTCCTGCTGGTGAAACTCATCCCCAGACAGCTGCTGGAGGCACAGCTGTGTAGACACAACTCCCAGCAGCAACTGAGCCCCTCCGTCCCCGCTGCCAGCGCCCGGAATCTGCCGGGGATTCCGGGGAACACAGCCCTGGCAGCACCAGCAATCTCCTCCTCACAGCCAGGCTGATTTTCCAGCCACCAGCAAGTGTTCCCAGGCTGCAAATGGGAACTGGCACACCCTGGGCTGCAAGTGGGAGCTGCACAGAACCTGTCACACCCCAGGCCAAGTTACTGAGCGCTGCTTACGTGGACAAATTCTCATTTTATCTCCATCAGCATCCAGCAAGTCACTGCCCTGAGCAGCTCAGAAAATATTTGGGCTAATATTAGACTAAAATCCTCCAGCTCTTTCAGACTCATTGGTTATTGTCATTTAAAGATTTTATTTTTAAACTTATAAAATCTTTAAATGACAATTGGTTATTGTCATTTAAAGATTTTATTTTTAAACTTGGTACTGAATAAAAGGTGAGGTGAGCAAAATGATTCCTTTATAAATTCCAAATAATTCTCAAGGAGAAGGGTCATTGGTTTTTTTTGGAGAGGTTGTTTGGTGTTTGTTGGAGTTTTTTAAATAAGCAAGCAGAGCATACACTAAGAACACCTCCACTGCCTTTGGTACATCAGCACTAACTTTTTTTGGGGAAAAAAGTGCCAGTTGATATTATTTACCTCTAAAAAAGATTAAAATAATGATTAAGATTAATGAAACTACAGGAGAATTTGCTTTAATCCCTGTGACAACCTGGAAATTCAGAGCTTCATTTCCTGGGCCAAGCCTGAAATTGAGAATCTGCTGTAAAAAATGTAATATTGACTCGTGCCCCAACTAAAATAGCAGCAACTAACTCCCTGTGAGCTGGGACATGAGAACTTTTCTTTTATCCCAAATTCCTGTGGCATTGCCATTCATAAATGAGGAACTGAGTGACTGGATTGAGGCTCAGCTCCTTCAGCATGGGCGCGCCCACAGCCTGAGCAAAACCAAAAGCAGAAGTGGCCTAAAACTTCTGGAAAATACGGTGGAAACTGCACAAGGTGAGTCAAAAAGGAAGTTCTAGGCAGTATCTAAAAGACCATTTAAAAATTATTTTATAAAATAATTCATCCCATTGAAAAGAGGGGAGCAGAACCCAAGAGGCTGAAGCCCTTGACTTTCAAGGTTACATCCTCTGACACTGTCAATTGCTATGGAATCTATTTCAATGGAAAAATGTATGGATTGAAGTATGGGTTTGATGATGGGCTAAGAGTTGTCTCCTGGTATAATATCCTGGAAGATGCCAGCTGAGCTGGGGTTAAACACTGGATTAAATAACTGGCAAGAAACGACTGCTGAAGAAGCCGTGTCGAGTTACTCGCCCCGCGCTCCGTCTCCCCCACGAAATCCTAAAGGTCAGGCTGAAGGTTCCTCCAGGGATCTAAGAATACAGGACAGGGCAGCGGGTGGGAGAAGAAAACATGCATGCCTCAAACAAGCCTCTGTCAATGGGAAAGAGTCTTCTGAGTACTTGCATGATTTGTTCCACGTCGGTGCCGAAGGGGAGCCAGCAGGCAGCGAAGGACACCAGCACTGTCCCTGCCAGTTTAGCCAACAGCACCAACCTGCAAGAGGACAGCACATCAGCACAGCAACGCAGCAGTGCTGGGCTTGCAGAAACCTGCAGCAACGCTCATCCTGCAGCTCTGGAACCCATCACACAGACACGGATCCAAGAACGCCCACGTGCCGATAAGGACATCCCATTCCCCAACCCTCAGCCAGGCTGGTTCCTGAGGGAGAGAAAACACTTTAAACCCACTTACCCCTTTCCTTTCAGTCCCTTCTTGAAGCATTTTCCAAGTAAATAGCAAAAAAAGGGCAGGGAATGGTAGAGCTCCATTTGCTTATAATTTAAGGCCAAGCAAAACGCCACGGAGCCCAGGAGGTCCCAGTCATGGGACAAACAAAGGACAGCCCACAAGGCCAAGCCAAGGCTCACTGAGTTGTATATGGTTTTTTATGTCAAGGACAAGATACACATCTCACTCCTGGAAGGCAGCAATTAATGCCCTGAGGGAAAGCAGAAACAGCTCATGAGTTTCGCCGAGTTAGTTTTAAGAACACGTTGCCTGTTGTGACTATGTTGCCCCCAGAGATAAAAAAATTTACTTCCATTGAAAGTGTCATTTTTATATTTCCAAAGTTTGATTCAGAGCTTGCCCAGGCAAATCTGAGGGCAAATTCTGTGTGTGTTAATTACACATGTAACGTGCATTCAGCCAACCCAGCTTTTAGTGGCAGTGACAGTTCTCTGCAACAAGCAACATTTTCTTCTTGGTATTTACATGAGTAATGATAGAACTCTCACAAGCTTCCCCTTCCAGCTCCCACAAGATACGTGCAGAATATTCAAATATGTCAGTGTTTAAATTATGTATAATTTAGTTCAAGGACTTCTGAGGGGTTTGTGATTCTGTTACACACACAGCACACCCTCATCCACGACCAGTTCCCTGAGCTGCTAATCCTGCTCAAACAATCAGCAATAGTTGCTAAAAACAATGTTACTGCCTCGTGACTTTGGCAAGACTTTCCCAGGCTCAGGAGATTTTGAAGAGACTAAGCTACGCTCACTATTAAACTGCAACAAAGTATTAGCTTTGGTTTTCACTTGGTTTTTGAAAAACTTCGATAAACCAGTAAACACAGAGTCCCAGAATGAGACTTGAATTGGATGGGACCTTAAAGCTCGTCCAGTGCCACCCCTGCCATGGCAGGGACGCCTCCCACTGTCCCAGGCTGCTCCAGCCTGGCCTTAGACACTTCCAGGGATCCAGGGGCGGCCACAGCTTCTCTGGGCACCCTGTGCCAGGGCCTGCCCACCCTCCCAGGGAGGAATTTCTCCCTAATATCCAACCCAAACCCACCCTCTGGCAGTGGGAAGCCATTCCCTGTATCCTGTCACTCCATCCCTTGTAAACAGTCCCTCGTATTTCTCGTATTGTCAGAAATGTCACAATATTTTGTTTTCCTTCTGTCAACCTAAGCAGCTGTGACAACACATCCGGCTTGCCCACGGAGCTCTCAGCCCACTCACATTTCCCACTCCACATCACCAGGTGCATTTGACACCTCATTGATTTCACATCAGCAAACTCACACTGAGAGGCCCTGATCTGGCAGAGGCGCAGCAGCTCAGGGAAACCAACCTCGGACTCGCTGGAGCTGCTCAGGGGTGGCGCTGGTCACATCACAGAGCCAGGGCTGGCACAGAAATCTGCGGGAAATGCCTGCCTCCAGAGCAGCTGCTGCACTCCAGCACCCAGCACGGGGAGAAGTGACAGCACCGGCCTGTCCCTGGACACAGCCACCATAAAACCAGGAGTGCCATTAACAAAGACCCCCCGCGAAGGCGTCCACCACCACCACGGAGCGGCCGGGCCCGCGCTCCCCTCCTGAGCTGCGCAGCCGAGGCAGAAGGGGAGGCCTGGCAGAGCTGAACGCTTCACACAGCTCCACCTGCCATCCCAGGAAGATCTAAGGGGATTCCCTCCGCACACACAAATCACAGGAGCACAACCCATCACTCTTCTCCCTGTCACAACCCCACTGATGCTGCCTGCAGTGAAGCGACTGACAGGGAGATGAGCTGGAGGCACGGGAAGAATGATATTCATGTTGGGATTGATTTGTGCCAATATCAATAATTTTTATCTCCAATACGTTTCAGACTTGCAGCTTCCTTTGGTATCTCTGTTTGGGGTGGGTAGAATCCCCCAGATGGCTTTGCACACAGAATTCACCCCGTGCTCAGCTAACAAGTGCTGAGGAGCAGTTATTCCGCAAGCAGGAATTCATTGCCGTGCAGAACAAGGATACTGGAAGTGCCCATGGTCAATAAGGATGAGGCCTGGGTAAAGCAGGATGCAGAGAGCACTGGAAACCTGGCAAGAAGGATCAAAAAAGAGAGGAGAAAAATGATTAGTCCAAAATGAGACATTAGACAGAGGAACTTCTCCTACTCCAGTACAAAAATGTGCCCCCCGTGGTGCATCCTATACATAGGAATCTTATTCCCTACAAGCAATCATCTGTCAGGAGTATTTTGAGGAATAAAAGAGGATAAAGGTTTGCCATAAATGAGAAAATATTGAATATTGTCTGCCCTTCCTAATAGCTCAAAGTTCACCTACACCTATCTTAAACCACTCCAAAAATCAGGAGACTTTTTATTCCAAAATCTGCTTTAAGGAGTGTTCAAGACAAAGCAGTTCCCAAATCTCCCTCTGCCTCACCACAAATCTTTATTTTTTTTTTTTACTACTCAAGTAATAAATTCATGGGAAATCTTGTTATTAAAGGCATTAAAACAATTGCTGTAAGATAAAGGTTTTTTAAATGCTTTTAAGTGAAAAGCCTATACTATGAGCTATAGTGGTTATCATCAGTTTTACAAGGAAGCCATCAGGGTGTTCCAGGTGTTAATTAACTTTGTGTTACATTTCTACTCTGTTCTAACAGTGTTTTCTTTGTTTAATTTACACACACCAGGTACTTGCCTTTTTTTTAGCAGATGTTTCTTTCAAGGAAAAACAATATAAAATAACTGCAGGGATATAAACCAGCAAATCAGCAACAAACACTGAAAAATAAAGATTAATTTCCATTAGAATCCTCCCACGAGGAGAAGGCAAGGAAAAAACACAGACAAATAAACATCAAAATACCAGAAATAAACTGGGCAGTTCCACTTCAAAGGACAAAAAGAACCAGGTCTACAGAATTTGATCTTGTTAATGTTTCTAAGGCTCATTTCTGATGTCCCAAAGCTGCTGCCTCCACGTGTTCAGCTGTCCTGGCTCCTGGCACGGCCTCAGTCACTCTCTAGTTCCTCACATGCCACAAGCAGGGCAGGCATTCGGGAATGGCCCAAGAAACCGGCCCTGCCCGGACCCAGGTTGTGGGACAGGACAGAGGGGCTGGGGCACAGTGGAGAAACTCCAGATGATCCCAATCTCTGTGTGGATTACCAGCGATGGGCATAGAGAGGCTGAAAGCAGGGATTGGCTTTGGTCCACCTGCCTACAGCAAGGATTTGTGATTTGGGAGAAGAAAACAGAGCCAGCAGGTTCCCCTGCCCAGGCTGTGTCCAGCAGGTGAATTCTTCTTGAGCTGTCTTAAAAACTCAAGAAAAACCTCAGATTATTTCTACAAACTACTTTCAGCAAATGTGCAGTGGCTGCAAGAGAGAAAGGAGATGTTTAAATATTTCAGTTATCCAGGGATGAATTGTTTTGCCAGCTTAAGCCACAGCTAAACAAATACACCCAAGGTGTTAGCAAAACAAATACACTGATGCTTAAAATAAAGCTGCCATTGACCACCCTGAATTATTTTAATGCACTCTTCTAATGGCCCCTGTTAAAAAGTGTTTATCAGCTCTCCAGATCCATCAGTGTTGTGTCAAGTGCGTTGATTTCAAAATTAATAAAGACCATTTCAAGGGTAATTAAATACTAGTGATTTTTATTTTTTTTCAATTCAATCAATTCCCAGAGAGCAGACCAAGAGGTTTGTGAAGTACAGAAAAGCTATTGATGAACAACAAATTCTGCTGTTGCAATCAGAAAGCATTTTGAGTCAGAAAAAGCAAAAGACATTTCAAATGAAAGAAAACAGTAACAAGAAACAAGAGTTCCTTTGCCACATTGTTTAATGTCCTACTGCTGCAGCTACTAAATTATGGTACAATTCTTCTTCTGCATTTGTTTGCAGCTCAAAATAATCAAATGGTGTAAGAGAAATTTAGAATACAAGTAGTAAAATAAATTTTTACTTTTTTGCTCACAGTAACAATGTTAAATAATTCTGCCTTTGAGATCAGCTCCTAATGAAGATCTCCAACACCTCGAGGTTAAGGCAGTAAATGCCAGGCTACATGTAAAATAATTTTACAATAAAAACCAAGTTAAGCTAAAAATAGAAAGACTGTTTATCAGAATAGAAGGGAAAACAAGAATATTTTCAAAATTAACAAGTGGGTCTATGCTACGAAGAGTAGTTGTGTTTTAGAGTTTTTAATTAATTAATTGGGCTGAAAACTCTTTTCTATATTTTATATTTATCAGCTTCACAAATGATGGCAGAAAAGGAAATAATGCAGGAATTTGGCTCAGAAATGGACCTGCAAAGCCACCCAAGTAAAAACCTGAGAATAAACCAGTAAAGACAGAGAAGCTGCATATTAAACATGCTGAATTAGTAAGCAAGACAAATGTGCAGGATGATCCCAAGGAAATATAATCTTCCTACCTGTTGTACGCATAAATAACTTATGGGGCTGACTCTCATAGCCCCGAGATGTGTGCAGAGCAACCCAATCAGGATTTATTAACTTTGCACTGTAAAACAAAGTACAGACACATCAAAATGCAGACAGTTCTCATTTCCCTTTACACTCCTTGCAGCAATAAAGATGACACACACAGGAGCAGATTCCAAGAATTAAGATGAATGAGAAGAAATATTTCAGAGAGCAATAGTGATCAATGAAAGCTTTTCCTCACCGCTAGATCAGTTTACACTATAGACTGTTCCACAATTAAAAAAAATAACCTTTGGAAACAGTAAAAGTGGAATACAATATTTATTAGGACAAGATAACCACCTCCAGTCTGGTTCCAGGGACTTTAAAAAAAACAATTGTAAATACCTTTCATGCTTAAGTATTAAATATAAACCATTTACAGTTCACATAGATGCCCCACATAGCTGTGCCTGTGCACTTTAACCTACATTCTTATTCCATAAGTCTCATTCCAACAGCAGCAAAGCCCTTGTGGAAAAAGTATTCCAATAACAGAATTCTATTTACATGATATCCACTCATCAAATGTCACTTGGGCTCTGCACACACGAGAGCTTTCCCAGGCAATGCCCCCTGTTCCTACAGCACTTTTCCCTGGGCATCCCAGATCCAGCAGTGGCTTGTAGGGAAAGCTGAATATCCAGAAAGGAAAATGCAACATGGGATTTAAAACACTGAACTTACATGTAAGCACACACAAAACTGTGATAGGCAGTGAGAGGTGGGTAATCGAGGCCCCAGTACAGCAGGTTGTTGTCACTTGTATTGAAGTACCTAGAAAAAATGAAATTCAATTTAAAGGCTACATTTCCAGCTTGGTTTTGACCCATGGAAAAGGTTGAATATTAAATGTATTCCAAAACAGAAGGTGGAAACATCTATACCTGCTTAATTTTTCTTCACATTAAGTCACAAGCAACAAAATAACAGCAAAAGTGATTCAGAGTTCACACATTTGTGCTTGCAAAAAAAAAAAAAAAGCTGCTAAAGCTCACTTCAGTGGAGAGGGAAACTCCTGGCTCTGCCTCCAAACCCAGGTGGGCCACGTGAAAGGAAGGAAAAGGATTTTCCCATTTGGGATTATGTTGTGTCAGCATTTCCAGGGCAGCAGTCAAAATGAAGTGACCTCTTCCAAATGAGATCAGAGGGGTTTGTCCAAGGCAAAGTTCCAGCAGTGAGGAGCAGCCCCTTTCCATCCCTCAGGGAAACACTGCCTGGCTGCTCCCACTGCCACAGGGCAGGCTCCTGGCTTTTCCACTTCCTCTCTTCAAATGGAGCCAATTTTTGACATTTATTATAGTAAATGATATTTCTTGAATTCTTTATGAGGTGCCTGAAGTGTCTTCTGAACTGATGATAAATCATATTTCTTTGAGTTGCATCTCTGCCTCTTTTCCTACAATTCAAGATTGCTCCAGCCAAGGCAGTGCAGATTCTTCATGCAGAATATCACAGCCTGCAACTTTCAGGGAACTTGCCAGTTTTGGGGGTTTATTTTTTTATTTGACCTTCCATAAAGTTTTCAATTAACAAAAAAACCCCACCAACCTTTATATATCCAGTAATATTTAGTAAGGAAGCTTTCAGAGTTTTAATTAGCAGTAGAATAAGAAAGGATGTTCCTAAGGCAGCCTTTAGCAAATAAAGTCAAGACTTTAAAGGATAATACAAACCAGAAATATTTAAATTCTAGAATGCAATCCCTTGCATCCTGTGCTGTTCCAAACACCCACTTTGCTGTATTAGAGATTCAATTCTCATAGCAGACCCAACCCAGAAAACCCCTTCAATTATAAACATAAAATAACATCAATTATAAAACCAGAGAGCAAATATAAGCCCAAGGTGCCCACCTGGCAGCCCCTCAGCTAAACCCAGCCTGCAGCAGTGCCTGATCTGGCCCCTGGGAATGCCTGGGAATACTGGCTGCTATAACTCCTAATTTTAAGGACACAGGTCAGTGTAGCAGAGTGGATCAAAGCTGCCAACTCCACCTTTATAACACCCCTTATCCCAACTCTGGCACAGTCAGGGTTTGGATATCCCAGGAGAAAAAAGGGCAAAAATGATAATATAGGAACAACAGGATGATCTGAGGTCACTACACAGAGCCATCTGCAGAGGTCACATTACAGTACAGGTACTTACAGGACACAAGTGAATTAATTTTCTATTTTGTATGATCAGACAGCCAGGGAAAAATTACACCACACACACACACAACACCTCTGTCCTTGCTGGAAGATGAGCTGGAATTCCAACATATTCCAATTTGAGTTGTAGCACATACATGGAGTAAATGTTTACTATAAAGAATATTAGGAATAATGCAAAAATATATAAAATATTTAGAATAATTCTCCTCCTGTTTTACGTTATCTGTACAAATGAAGCTCGCTACCCTTAAATCTAGAATCCGGAATTCCCACATTTAAAAATCTCCTGGATCATGGGAGCAAACAATGAACTCAGAGGTGTAAAATACAAGCAGGATTTCCTCCCATTCTCCCCTTGTAAGCACCACCTACCACTGCCTGATGGGTAAGTTGTAGGTGATTTCTTGCCAGTGCCTCTGAGCCTCGTAGTCTCCATACATGGGTGGTTTTCCTGCCCCTAAAAAGAGAGGACACAGCATTTCAGACATTATTTGGTTTATAGATTGCTTTCCCACAGTTATGTATTGCATATTAATTACTAATTTTATTCTCCATTCCTCTACATTGAGAGCAAATAGAGACCTCATCATGCAGTCTAACAGAGAGAGAGAGAAAAAAAAAAAAAGTTATGTGTTCTTTTGGCTTTCTGGAGATTTCTGCAATGAGCATTTATCAAGATACTCAGCTGTGAAGAACTGCTTCCTCATCTGACAAAAAAAATCATTTCCAAGTGCAGATGAAAAATGTGGTACTTTCCCTGAACTGGGAAAATGCACATAATGGACATGTTACAGTGATTCTGTGGGAGCTGCTGCACTCCCTTGGTATGTGATAATTGTCAATATTCTCACTTGTGTTTCAGCCATGTCATGGTGCCTTACTATTAATATCATTATGATATTATAATTTGCCATTTTCACAGGAAAAAAAAAAAAAAGCTTTATCAATGCAAATACTTCAGATGTCAGAAACTCCCCTCGATGGAAGGATAATGTGCTGTGATAATGGCAGCAAGCAAAGCATCTTCCCAGAGTTTATTTACTTCTATTAACCTGATCCCTGAGAACAGAAACTGGCCTGATTGTGCTCCAGTGAAAATACTGACATCAACCAGACAGAGATTTCAGAGGTTCTTCAAAATACAGGAAAGCCACCTCTGGTTTTACCCATGATCTATGTATGTGGGAATCCCACGAGCTCAGCAATGTGCAATTTATTCCCAGAAAGTGGAAAGGACCTCTTATCTCTGCTAATTTCTTCCTGGGTGGTGGAGAGAGCAGATTATCTCCACTCTCACACATCCAGCTGGAAGTTTCCCTGTTAAGTGAGGTCACTGGAGCACTGGAGTTTCATCAGTGTCAATTCTGTAGCTGTAGGTCCAAACAAAGAACCTGCCACTGGATTATTGAAATACAAAATAGATATTACCCAAATTTTAGAGTGTTTGTGTGTGTATCAATTTCTCAGTCTCGGGGGGGAAAAAAAAGGGGTGAAAAAAATTAATTGGCTTCAGAATGATGAAAATATCTTAATCCAAAAGTTTGATTATTAAAAGCCAACTACAGACCAGTTAGTTTGACAGCGCACATTTAGCTTCCATCTACAGAAAGCACGAAGTACACAGACAAACTGAGTTAAAAATTAATAAAACAGGAATACTTTATTTTAAAAGGCTCACAAATACCTTAAGAGTAGTGATCTTATTCAGTTTTATTGTCAGCCTGGGAACAGGCTTTTTAAAGATTTGAAGCTGCCTCTCAACACCTGCATTTAGCAGGAGTTTGGTAAGGCATTAAAAAAAGTATGCACGAACCTACGAAACCAATTTTTTCCTCAATAATTCTCCACGACCAGGTCATCACTAATGGTCACTTTTCAAAACCAGGTATTAGTTTCTGCCTTTTCATTTAATTCCAGAGGCAGACCCAAAAGCAAGCTGATGGCAAGGAACAGGGTAATGAGACAGAGATCCAAGGGTGCACTAAATGAGGGTGGAATTAAAGCTTTATCACATCTGCAGGAAGTCAAAGAGTAAAAAAATAATCCCAGTGAATTTATGTGTTTGACAGCTCTAACACTGGGGTTTGTCTTTTCACAGTCAGCCAGTGCTCAAAGTTAAGCTTTAATAATTTGCTGGACTGGATCAGATTCAGCTTTTCCTATACCAAAAGCAGTTATATCAGCACTGTGGAGAAAATAAGATTTAAAATTTGTAATTTTAGCTCAGGCTTTATTTTAGACTCTCTTCCACAGTCTTGACTGGTTTGAAATTAAATCATCTTACAAAAACCTAGTTAGCAACGGAATTCTAAATAAATCCTCTCACACTGCAAGAGAAATTCAGTGTCTGCCTAAAGACAGGGTGTTTCATGCCTAGAGATGGGTAAATGCCTCAGTTACCTACAGATCTCTCAGAAATTGCATTTTGAGAAAGCAAACTCAAACCAAACAACTGGAAATGCAGTTCAGCTTCAAGCAAATTCTTCAAGTAAATGAAACCCAGAATTACCAGTTTAAAATCACCAGAATGCTCCTGAGCAGCTCCAGCTACTCAGGGGATGAGGCTCCCCATTGCCTCAAAAAAACAGAGTAGAATTTAACTTGTGATTCTTTGGGCTGATGAGAATTGAAAGTATTGGTTCATTTCTTATCTCTTTTTAAATTTGCAGAGAGCAAGCCTTGTGCAAGCTTATTCCAAGTGAGGGAATGGACCTGGGAGGCTTGGAAAGGAGCTTGCTAATTCTTTGCAAGCCTTCTGACATGGGGAGGAGAAAAACTCATCCATTACCAGAATGTAGCTCTGGCTCCTGCTGTAAATAAACTTAAGGAGGTACAGCTACAAGGCAGAGTCATTGTTCACTCCATGTCACCTCTAGCACTGTCTTCATCAGCACCAGGATTAGCTAAATATAAGCTAAATAAAAATATAAATAATAAGGTTATGTCTGCTACAGAATTTAAAAGACAATATGAGGCAAATGTACAAGTGGACTGCAAGAGTCTGCAAATAAAGGCACAGGGGAAAACAGCCAGATGTGGATCCTAAAACCCTCATGATCATCAGCACCACCAAAAAAAAAAAAAAAGTTACGGCGTTTTTTTCCACTGTTTTGTTCCAAACTGTGATCTTAATCATGGCACACTTCAAAAACTAGTAAGTTTTTAGTAAGAAAAAAGAATTCTTGGGGAAATCAAGAGGAACTAAAATATAACAACAGCTGAAATAACACATTGCTTCCTATTCATGATTTTATATAAACAACACTAAAATAAATAGGCAATAAATAACATGCATTTTCGTTCCTCACAAGCCCCATCAGCCCCCTCCCTGAGGCCGCTGCAGCCTGTGCAGGTGCCTCACCTGAGTAGGAGCCCAGGGACACAGCCCAGCGCACGGTGAGGGCCAGCAGCACCGTGATCGTCATCAGGCTCCACTTGTCCATGGCTGCGCCTCGGGACACTCCGGGCACCTGGGAACACAGCAGGAACATGGCTACAGCACCAGCCAGGCTTCTGGCCCCAGCCATTCCTGCTAAACAGGGCCTGCATTAATAACTCACTGTGTTATTAACAAGCACGGGGGGTTAAAAAGTGAGTAAATGTCCCAGAATTCAGTTAATGCCGCTTCTTTCCTCAGTTAAGAGCACCGCGGCCAGATCACGCGAAGTGCTCGTCTGGTATAGGCAGCACTGCTGGTTTAAACAAAATAAAAGTGATTTAAAAGTTAATTGGTGACAGGAGACATTATTCTGCATCCTTCTAGCCCCAAAAAGCAACGGGGATGATGCTCCACCAAGCTTATTTCACCACACTAAGGATCCAGTAAAAGTAAGGAATGTTGCCAGGTCTGTCAAATTGAAGGCCATGTGCATCAAATTCAAAAATCAAGAAACAGGAAAATTATTATGTTGCCCTAGCAAAAAAAATCTAAATCATTAAACTACTTACTATAGAATATGCAAACTTCGACCCCTAGAATCAAAAAAATTTTAGTCTGAACTAGGAAAAAAGTGAGGAAGAAACTACTCCAGTCTTGAAGGGTACAACTGCCACAGGCTTTCCTTGCAGAAAAGGCACCATTTGATTTAAGTGAGTTTAATACACTTGTCACTGGCCAAAACCAAAAATCCCATACAGCAGAAGCACTGAGCTGCTGTTTTAGTAACAGACAAGCAACATCTAAGGCACGTTTAGCTTATTCTTCTCCAACTCCACCCATATTTATTTACTATTCACAGAAAGGTATGACCCAACACCACCACCACCAAGGGGAAAAAAAAAGTTAATTAGTAATATAAATCCATGGCAGCAGATCTCCATCTATAGGTAGAAAGGTGAACACTGATATTTGCATGTTTTCACCTGTGCCTAAGCCACAGGGGAAGTACTTTTATCTAAATAAAAGATACATCTGTCTTTCTTTTCTATCTTGACACAACATTAATTAGTTACACCTTCTTAATTATTACATAGCATCAGCCTCACCTGCAGACTCCCTCATCTCTGTTCATTTACTTTTGCCATTCCCTACATTTGGAATGACAATTGTTTTCTGGGATACTGAGTGCCCTTCTCTGCTCTCAAAAGTGGCTCTTAAAATATTCTTTCCTACTTATTTTTCACCTTTAATAATTATCTCGTAATACCTATAGCAAAAAGCCACGCTTTATTAGAGTCTAAAGCACAGAACTCTTAATTCTTAGTATCCTATGGGTAACAATGTTAGACAAAGAATAATTTTTAGGGAATGATAAAGCCGGTTTGGCCAATCCCAAACACTTCACCTTCCTCTGGATGTGCAACACCTGGGGGTCTCTCAAGATGCCACCTGTAAACATGAAGTGAAAATCACAGTTAAAAAAAACCCACAAAAAACCACTACCCTTCCACACTGCCAACAATGAAGATTCAGATAAATAACACAAAACACCCACTCCTGGCCCAAGGAAGCTGACAGAACTCAGCCATAGATGCATAGCCCTGAACAGAACTTGTTTTAAAATTAAAAAAAGTAAAAAAAAAAAAAAATCACCTTAGTAAAAAAAGTAAAGTTTAAAAAATGCACGCATTTCATCAGCCGAAAAACGCACACACCGAATGAAGAATTTAATTTGTTGCAACAGTACCTGTCTACAAGCCTGCTGTTTCTCTAATCCTTGCCAGGAGACAAACAGCCCCCACTCGCGCACCTCGCTCTGCCCCGGCCTCCTCAGAGCCCCCAGGGCGGGCTGGCGCTGCGGGGCTCGCAGCGGGGCCGAGCTGCGAGCCCACCCGAGCCGCCCCCGGACCCTGCANGGCGGGCTGTGCGCGTGCGCGGGGCGGGAGGCGGGAGCGCCTCGGGGATCCGCCATGGAGCGGCCCCGGAGGGAGGGGGCGGGCGGCCCCGGGAGGCGGGAACGCGCCGGGGGCACCTCAGAGCCCCGTCCAGTGCCTACCGGGGCTGCGGGAGAGCTGGAGAGGGACTCTGCGCAAGCGGCAGGGGAAGGGGGAGTGATTGCCACTGCCAGAGGGCAGGGCTGGATGGGATGTTGGTGAAGGAATTCCTGGCCCTGGCACAGGGTGCCCAGAGCAGCTGTGGCTGCCCCTGGATCCCTGGCGGTGTCCCAGGCCAGGCTGGACGGGGCTTGGAGCAACCTGGGACAGTGGAAGGTGTCCCTGCTGTGGCAGGGGTGGCACTGGATGGACTTTAAGGCCCCTTCCAAGCTAAAGCAGTCTGGGATTCATGTTCTTCTACCATGCCAGCTGGCTGGGGAGCAGCTCCTCAGCATTTACGGCTTGGAGATGATGTGTGGGAGCCAATCGGTTCATGAAGCTCACAGCACAGAATCCCAGGCTGGGTCAGGCTGGAAGGGACCCCAGTGGGGTCATCTGGTGCCACCTCCCTGCTCAGGCAGGGCCACCCCTGAGCACAGGGCACAGGGTTGTGTCCAGACAGCTTTGGGTATCTCCAGCGAGGAAGCCTCCGGAATCTCTCCGTGATGCATCATAGGCCTCACTTTTAAACCTTTCAGTCTTAGCCCTTTTCATTCTCTTGAAGGTCTTGACAAAGTTCAAGACTTTTGTTACGCTTGGCGGAGCATGACAAAAATCAGAGAATCGCGGGATGGTCTGGGTTGAAAGAGACCTCAAAGATCATCTCATTCCACCCCCTGCCATCAGGGACGCCTTCCACTATCCCAGGCTGCTCCAAAGCCCATCCAGCCTGGACTTTTCTTCTGGTTGTGTGTCTGGCTGAGGTCAGGACATGAAACTGGATAGAAAACCGATTATTCTTAAAACTAACACCACATACTGAGGGTGTCATGGCCACACCTGCCAGGTGATCTGGCAGCGGTGCTCCCCTTGGACTGGAATCCCAAGGCTGAAAGTTGTGATGGATTTAAACACAGCTGCTACAAAGAGCAAACATGGCCAAGAAATGTCTGATCACTTACAACAGAAATGTTAAAGTAAACAGAGATTACTGGAGAACAAAGTGATTTATAATTTTTTTTTCAGATGTGCAGATTATTTTTAAAATATATGAGCACTATAAATATAATATTGTGAAACACCAGAGATGGCTCTTCTTCCTTGATGTTTTTCCAATGCAGGATGCTGATTTCCACTATCCCAACCATTTTTGACTGCAAAATCTTTGGACTGGTCCCTCTTACACCTGCCATAATTTCAGCCACTTGTGGTATTGCCTCATGTGGGATGGTGTGAAGAGACTGAAAGCTGTTTTAGACAGATAAAGGTAAAAATCACACCTGTCTGCTGGCTTGCCAAGGTGCTTGGAGCCATAATCCTGTGGAAAATGGCAGATTATAACCATCAAATTTTACATACTTTGCCTAATCTGATATACTCAATAATTTATATTCCTGCTGGGTACGGAATTCGGTATGGAATAGGTATTATGGATTCGCTCCAAAATCATTTCAGGATTTTGACAGGATGTCCGGAAATGACAAGTCTGTAAAATAAGGATAATCCTACAAATTCATCAATTACAAACTTAGAGTTTCACCTCCTGAACCCACAGCGGCACGAGCTGCTTTATGACACTGAAACACGCGAAGCAAAGTGAATTCCCAGCCTAAGCCCGGGAGAGAACCACCAGGGCAGATTCCTATTTCAGTACCTCTCTTCTCTCTTTCTACTCTCCTCTCCAGGATTTTCCATGCCCGAAATTCCCCAAACAGCAAGGCCGGGCAGCGCTGATAACTCAGCCACCTCCGAGTCCCTTGGCGTTGCCTGTGGGCTCCC
>WAAG01033715.1:694-18719 GCA_013390105.1 Tichodroma muraria
ATTATGAATTTTTCAGATTTAAAACTCCGAAGCTAAGGGCTTTGTCATAGTCTTTTGCTACGAAAATTTAAGGAAAAGGTCACACAATTATAGACCGTAATATGTGACATGTCAAGATGGATGGAATTCCAAACACCAAGTGTCATTAACTGGGTAGGGTATTCAACTACATTTGAAATCTTTTACTGGTTTATTAAACTGCCTGGGTACACAGCAACTACTAGAACACACTTTAAATAAGCATCATTGCATATTGTTGTAACAATTTCAGAGCAGATGTTCTCCATAAAAGACAGTGGCATATTAAAAAATCCCACATATTGTCTCTACATATATATTGACATGTCTAGAAATACACACACTGGCATATAAAAAGCACAAACAAATCTGAGTTGTCAAAATTAATGGAGCACGCCCTAAAAATATTTCATCATCCTCTGTTACAATGCCTTCCTATGTCGTACTACAAGAGGACACCACTGCAGAGAATGCCAGCCTAATGGGGAAAGGAAGACAAACTCTACTAAAAGCAGTCTCTAGACCAACACAGACACTTCAGGTCATGTGCTTCATGGCTTCAGATTGGTGCCTTGGAGAATGCAAAGATAAAAGGGGAATAGACTTGATCACCAGGGTCAAGAGAGGTTATCTGCGCTCTGCTGGAGGAATATGCATTAATCCTTTTCTTCTCCTAAGCACAGAGGAAAGCCTAACCCAAACACTTATCAGTAAGGGTGTAATCACAAGAAGCTTCAGCACTGACGTTGGAGGCAGAGGGAATCATACAGACCTTTGGTAAATGTTTAGGCAGCTAGCCCACATAAAAATCCTGGATTGTTGCTACTCTAGTGCAACCATATCCACAGGGGGTAGGTGAAAGTTCTCATAGACCTACTTTAGCTGCAATTGCATGTTTGCTGCAACCAAGAAGCACATCCTGACACTGCTACTCTTAAATAGAAATTTCATGAGATAATTCATATTTCATTGGTCTTCCCTTTCCATTGGTTGGGGACAGCTGGAAACCAGACAGAACTACCACCAGGTAACCAGCTTACTCACTGGTTAAAATAAAAATCTGCCACGGGCATACCAAGAGAACAGGGAGAGGCAAAGGTAGAGGTACACCTGGATTTTGAGCAGATGATACTCTAAACTAGCTCATTATTCAGAGTCCTCCCTTAATTACTCTGCAGAGCACACCAGCATTTATCAAATAATGCACTGACAGAAAGATATAGAATACCACATTTTTACAGAAGGAAGTTATTAAAACACTTTTAATTTCAGTCACCCAAAGGTTAAGCATCAAACTATAAAATGTCTGCAGTTTAGTCTTGATATATTGACCAGGTTTTGTTTTGACATTAGAACTTCTGCTCTAAGGGACCATGTTGGAGGCACAAAATCATCCCTAATATAAGAGAGACTTATTTTTTAGCAGGAGAAACACTTCTATTAGCTACACACGGAATATGTATTCATTTAGTGTCACACACTAGCACATGACTGAGAGCCTTTATCCGCTCAAACAGCGTCACATGAACCAAGTGCTAACACACAGCAGAACTCCGCCTGAAGCTCCAGCATCGAATCTGGGCCATCCTTGCACTTACAGGTTTCTGTGCAGCTGCTGGAAAGAGCTCCCCACCCCCCGACCCAGGGGAGCGCAGAAGCTGTCGCTGAGAAGAGGAAAGAAAAAAAACCCTCCTCAAGAACCATTCTTCACCTCTGCAGAGCTGTCACAAATGTGATCCCGGCTGAATTATCATGCTCCAAACTTGGCATTTGACTTGTTACTGCTGGAATATTTAAGCCATCGCTTTCCTATCTGCATCAGAGCTGAATCCATTTTTCATTACATTTTATTTGGTATTTTTTCCACATTGATGACCTAAGAGGTGCAAACCATTTTGACCTGCTATGAGCAAAGTCCCAGCATTGAGGAACAGCACAAGTCCCAGCACACCAGGAGTATTCAGTAACTCACACATACATCAGATTTCTTTTGCAAAAAGAACACACAGAACTAAAACCAAGAGCTGCACTGATTTAAAAAAATCCCACAGAAAAGTCATGAAATAACTGAACCAGTAAACTTCCATATGAAGACAAAACGAGGAAGTGGAATCTACAAATGTAACTTGTCTACAGAAAACATGTTTTTCATCTTTTTAAAGAACACATTTCTGACTGCACAATTAAAAAGCAGCTTCCAAGTTTTATCAATACAGTAAAAACTAAATAAACAGTGTTTCTTCTGTAAGCAAATAATATCAAGGTGCTACAGAGAAGAGTCCCAGTCTTACACATCACATGAAACAAGTTTTGACTAAGAATAATAAATGCTCTGTATTATACAAAGCACAAAAAAAACCGTACTGACCTTGGTGAAGGACTTGGAATTAAATTATCTACAGCTGTGATGTGCTACAGGTTACTCTTACTTCAGATGCAAACAAAAACCATCAACAAGAGGCAGAAATCAAAACCTATCCAGCGATTATCAACAAAAGTAGAGCTTGCATAATGTAAAATTATGCAGATGCCCTGACTTTTCAATCAGATAATAATTGTTTTATTGCTTCAAAAGTGTTGGTACCTAATCAGTCAGTTTTGGAACATCTGCTTTTCAAGACCACAGGTGAAAAGAAAAAACAAAAATCTGTTAATGCAACATACCCACATGACAGGTCTAGAACTGTACTCATGAGAACTCTAGAAAACAGATCAAAAATGGAAGAAGATATTAAGATAAGTAAAAGGAGATATACTTGTCAAGAGTAGAATCCACAACACTTGCTTTCTCAGGAGAAAATACACCAGCACTTTAATAGATAAATTTGCCAGAGAACTTTTCATCTATCCACCAGGAAGTGAAATGAAAGAACGCTCAAAAAAATAGAGAAAGACAGAAAGGGGTGTGGTGCAAATACTTCTTGTTTACTTGCAACTATCTAAAAAAAAATTATAAACGGCTGAAATCTGACATATTCACTCATCCAGATCATCACACCAAAAATCACAGGCCACACAGCTTCAGCTGTTTACAGCACCTGCTTTTAGCCAAGTCACACATCACACCACATCTCCTCTACACAGCACTGTCCTGCCCTGCCAAAGTGACAGAGCACAGAGCACGAGATTGTCAAACTGCACCCAGGCAGGAAGATGCAGATTAAGGCATTTGCACAGGGCCAGCAAGGAATCCACTATTTCAAAGGCAAGGCACCAATCTTAAATTTTATCAATGGCAAAAATACTCAAAACAAGGCAAGGTCTGCCAATGAAGTAACTTGCTGCTAATCTAATGGATTAGCAGGTAAATTTGAGGCACTAAAGCCTTCCAGGTCACAATTGGCACATTTAATTTAACCTACTGATATCGACTAGAGAACTGAAAACAAATGCAAAAACACAGCACTTGCACTAGAAAATTACTCCTAATTTTTTATTTTGCATATTTATGAACAGCAAGAGCTGATGGAAATAATACTTGGCAGAATACAGTCCTCAGTTAAAGCTCTCAGAATCAGGCATCCATTTGGCCAGGTCAAATTACAACAGGTAGAAATTACCACCATCATCATCCAACCATTATCACAATGCGAGATCTGTATGCTGGGCACTTCAGAAGCCTGTCACACAGAGATACCAAAATAAAATAAAATTATTACGTCCCTTGGTTTTCCCAATTAGTTGAAGTCCATCTGAGCCAAATCTTTCTCAGAACAGAGACATCAATCTAGACCACGGACAAGTTTTGGAACTGCAAGTTTTACTGAAAGCCACAAGCTTCATTGTAGTTTAATCACCTAAATTAAATACATGAAGAAGACTTCAGGTTTTTAAAGGACAACTGACTTAAATTTGCCACATTAGTCTACTTTTGAAGGCATTTCACACAGCAGCACTCGATACATCAAAAAACATTTGTATGTTCTCACAACACATAAAAAATGACAAAAACACGTCTAATAGAGAAACAAATGGAAAAAGAATAAAAGTTGGTGGGTGCTGTCATTTGCTTTACTGGAACACATCAAATAATTTCAGCACTGTTCCGCTAAAGATGTAAAGAGCTGAGACAGGAATTCACAGCTACAAACCACACGAGACCACGTGAGACGTATCCACCTCAAAACGCAGGTGCGCTGCCATCCACATCTTGCTAGTGCATAATCACAGCTGAACATATTAACCCAGTTTCCCAAAGCCTTAATGATGACAAATATGACACTGAATACATGTTCTTCATCAAGAAACAGGTTTGCCCCATTTAGGTGCTACAACTAACGAGCATTTTGTGAAATGATGGATTTTCAAGCAGTAGGGATAATGAACTAAATGCTTTCTGTGTGCTATTCCCAGCATGCCACTGACTGGCACAGCTACATTAAATGAGTTTAAAGGTGTCCAGTATGCATCTACCTATATACATTTATCAAAACATCTTTACTGTCAATCTAAGAGGGGATCTGAGGAATTCTAGCCGAACAGACAAACAGACTATTTCCTCAATTTGGACTAATCCAGGAGACAGATCTACTGAGTAATACCTTTTCTATTGTATTGCTCTTCAGTATAGTGCCCTGCCAAGTCTTTTAAATGACAGCGTTATTAAGATAAGCCCAGGAAGGTACTGTACAGGAAAAATAGGCAAGGCTTGTTAATGAGATACACAGACCTCAGATCTGGGTAAAGGATCTTCTGGTTCAGGAGATTTCATACAAAACCTGCTTGAGACTAGCAAAAGAGCACTAGAATTCAGAAACACTTTTGAAAAAAAGTTCTTAAAATGGTATATATATTATCATTCCTCATTATCCAAAATGACTTTCAGCATCTCCAGATCCAGTGCATTTCCCCACAGGCACAGTATGAACCCCAGGCAGTAAGAAGGCTGAAACCAGGAATTGCAGAACAGCATCTCAACCCACTGGAAGCTGAGAGCAGCAGTCAAAGTGCAGATCTAAAGCTACGTTCATTAGACTGAACAGTGAGACTTCAATATTTATTGTAGATCTAAAAGAGAAATGTACAGATTTGCAAAGAATGACTGCACACATGTTCTCTAAACAATGCTAATCCAATTAGGTATCATTCATTTAGACAGATACATTGCTTTAATTATGCTCAAATTGTCTCCTACTGCTAAAATAAAAGTTAAATAATTTAATTTTATATGGGAATACAAAAGAGAAGGAGACAAAGACTTGGATTCAAAAGTTCAAATTTGATTGCCAAAAGGGGAAAAAGACTTCTCTACATACTCAGGAACCATTAAAACCCTTCAGCATTTTTTGCCAAACATGGTTTCACGTATTTTTATACAGTGCTTCAAAAGGTTTTGCTAAGGCAACTTGTGTATTGACAATAATACAGCCACCACGCTGTATTATAAAGAAGACAATAGCAAGATCTGAGTAATGTGTATTAAAGAAAACACATTCACTACCATGGGAACCCTGTCAGAATTCACCACTACTGCAAGTCATCCACAGGAAGCTTTTCTGTGCTAGACTTCCCCTCCTAATAATCTCTCTACTAATACTTCTAAGATATAGACATTAATATTATAGCAGGGAACAAGCACACAGGCAATGCCATTGGCCTACAGCATTTTCATCTAAATAGCTCTAACAGACACAAGAAGACAGTAGAAAGAATTCCAGAATAAGATCTCCACCACTTACGTCATCACTACAGCCAAGGATTTCGCTGGAACATTGAAGCTAATTCACTGAAAACTCATTGTAAGCACAGCTAATGAATGTGGGAGAAACCAGGAAAAAAAGAAAAGAAAGGAAAAANCACGGCAGCAGAAAACTGAACCATACGAGACAAAAAAACACAAATAGAAAACTCCAAAAATGATGGTGGATTAAAAAAATCTAACTGCTTTTGAATCCTGTCTTACACTGATATGCAGAGACATTGTTGCAGCATTCCAAATTCTGAGCTGGTTACATCCCAGTTACAAACTAAGTCTCTTTAAATAGTTTGATAACATTCAATTTAACTAACAGAACTGTGAAAGCATTCAGAGAAATGTTAACTTTTGAGAGCATCTCTGTTTTATTCANATTCCACATACACAACACAAAGAACCAAGCATTACAAGAAATGTCCCAAATCCCACTGGAAGCTGATTTAATCTAAAGTAGTCTAGGAAGTTTCACTGGAATAAGTGGACCTTGTAAAGTAGTTTGTTACTAAATTTTTAGGCATGATTTTAGTTTGGTGTAGTTTGTTACTAAAAATTTAGTAACAAACTACACCATACTAAAATCATGCCTAGACCAAGCTTTTGGGATCCACAGCTTAAACCGGAAGAGAGGCAAGTTCCACCTCCCAGCCTCAGTTATAGTGCAACTGTATCAGAATGCATAAGAGCACCAGCAACAAAATAAAACCAGAGTTAAACATTAAACTACACATAGGACTTGCCTGGCTATAGCCATTTACAGGAAAAGCTCAAGGAACATTGCAGCGTATGCAAGACATTAACGTATAGTTAAAACTCCTTTTCTCACTTCCTGCATGGAGATACTACATCAAATCCACCTGGAAGCAGAACTCAAACATTACCATAAGAATTTGTTTTTAACTATGTCTTGCAGAGTCCAAATTAGTTTTTCAATGAAGGTCTGCAAACTCAAATGTAACAAAATCATCTCTTACAAGATTGTTTTGCAGGGTTTGAGAGATGAAAATACAGAACCTAAAAGTGTAAACATAGAAGTTTCATTAGATCCCAGAATGAACAGTTAACAATTCAAAGAGAACAAACCTTCCCTAAAAAGCATTTTACACATTGAAATAACAGAACTAAATTTACTCCTTGAAATCAAGAGTAGCCAGTATTGGAGTGCCCTAGCATGAACCACTATCTCAATAAATAGTGAGTTGTAAATGAAATGCTGAAATCCATTTTTAATCAACAAAAAAAGCATGGTAATGGCACATAACTTTAGGGGGTTTATGAATTTCAGAAGAAATACTCTTCTACTGAAACCCAAACAAAAGGACACATTTCAGAAAATACAGAATAAATCACATTACAAGCAACATCTTGAATGTATTGTAGATCAAGTTCCTTTCCCTGCACAGTAAGTACCAAGAAACAAAAAGTACTCTAATCCCTTGGTCAAGATTGTAGCAACCACAACAGCAACTGCAGCAGCTTTTTCAAGAAACGCATTTTAAATGTAGAGTTTACCCCTCAGAACTGGTGTACCTACAACAGTCTGCATTAACACATGCAACTGTGCCCTTGTCTAAATTTTTATTTGTCTAAAGGGATGGAAATGAAGACAGAAGACAAGACAATTACAGAAAGTATGAAACCCAGAGATACAGTCTCAAGGAAGTATAAACAGTAATGGTCGGACACTTCAAACTTGAAAGGTCTCAGACTTGAAACACTGGTAAGTTTGAAACAAGGCATCTGAGGTAAGACAAGGCTCACTCTCTCTGAAGTGGAAGGGTTGAGAAACAGAGCCAGACACTAAAGCTACAAATATAAAAAACAACCCAAGGAAAGGAACTGAACTGGAATTGAATTTCTTCATTTCCATTCCACTTGTATCTTGGCTGAAACCAAGGAGAAGCTGCTTTCTAGTTACCTTATCAGGCTATTGTCAAACTCCTGAAGAAAAACCTAGCACAGGTGAGCTGAATCATTCATGTTCAAGGTCCACTTATATCCTAAAAAGATTTTCACCTACTCCTCCCTTGCTGCTCAGTGGCCCAAACAGTGACACATCTCTATGGTTCACTGCATGTGACTGGGACTGGGCTGGCTGTCCCGTCATTGTCCCAATACTGCCACCAGATCAGACTATTTTAAGATAAGCTAATTATGCCACTGAAAAATCTTATAAGCCACTAAGACTAAGCAGAGTAGACCACGAAGAATTAAAAGCAGAGAAGCACAGGTAAGACAGAAGCAAGAATTGTGATCTCAACTCCTCCAGATAAGAAGCCTGGAGTATTCCTTGTCAGATTGCAAGTCTGAATTTTAGGCTGTGCTTACTTTCTCCTGCTTCTAACAGTTGTAACAAGCACAAAAGGAACTTCACATAAAAGGCTGTTGTTCCTTACACCTTCAGAAAATTAGTCATTCGAGCCTTAGAAAAACAACACACCAAGACCTTTGTGGCTTGCTTTTAAGCATTACCTACATGCATGCAAGACAGCTACAGAAACCAACTTGGGTGCCTTAAAACAAACAGATCTGAAGGAAAATCCTCAATTAGGAGTTTGTTGCACAGAAAATTTTCAAGAAGTTTATCAGATCATCTTCTCATTAACATTTCATTCAAGGACTGAATGATTGAAAAACTGGTAAAAACTTCTTTTGAGAACTACTCAGCCAATACCCAGCAATACTGTGGTTTTATTACAGAACAATTCAGCTGTTAAAAAAACTTGTTAAAAAACTGGATCCAGACAGTCCTACATAAAGCATAGATATGAGCATCACATGGGGGAGAAGGTGAGGTGGGGGCTTTAGATAAATTTATTAATGTATCTTAAGAAGATGGGAAGACACAAGGAAGAAATTCCAACTATCTTCCCATACACTGACAAGAAGGCCTCATCAAAATGAAGGTATATTCATTGCTGAACGAATGAATTCCAGCCTAACATGATATTTAGATGAAATCAAATACATAAAGAGAGCAAAGCAAATTAAGGAACTGAATGCAACTTTAAAGCACCTAACTTTAAGCTTTATTTTAATAAAATTAAATAAATACAAATTAAATAAAAATAAGAGTTGGCTGATATTAGATTAGAGCATTATCAATGATAGCATTAAAATCCTGAAGATAGAACTATTTCCTCATCTTTATAACTTACTTTTTTAGTAAAATAAGGTTTACTTGACCACACTCTATTCTCTCTCATTAACAGCTTCTGGTTATATTGGCCAGTTTCAACCAAGTACGTAGCAAATGCATCAATTATTTTTGAGATTTCCTAAAAGTGCTGCAGAATTTTTGACCTGGCATTTGCAGAGAAGCCCTGGGCAGAGCAGTGCCCTGCGGTGACCAGAGGCAGCGGGTCCTGCTTGGGCAGTCAGCAGGCACCTGTGCTCAGCCTGGCCACAGCTGCCTCAGCATTTCAGATACTTGGAGAACTGAAGAAAAACACACCATAAAGAGGGGCTACTCTAAAAGATCAGGGAATAACAGGAGAGTTGAAAAATAAGGGAATGGAAATTCTCCAGGTTTTATTACTTGCAAAACCACTTCTTTACTATTACTGTTCAGACTATTTTTACATTTACTTCCACCATTTCTCCACATTTTAGTAACATAAATAAAATGGGCTACAGAATACAGAATAAAAATTTTCATATACACACTGTCTTTGTTCTTCCCTCTTCCCCAGACCATGCTTCACTTGCTCCTCAGCAACCCAGCCATAGAGCTGGAATCCTTTTATCTCATGCAATCACACTGGTTATGCTTGCCTAGAGCCAGTGTTAACAGGACAGTCTACAGATCCTTTAATGACTCCCATCTCCTCCGAGACAAAAATGAGATGGCGAAAAAAAATAAAACAAAAAGGCAGCAAAACCCAACAGCGCCCAAGAGTAACACCAAGTTGGCTGCGGCCTCGGCTTGCCCTGAAGTGTTTCTTCAGTCCCGTGGCAGGAGCTGATGGCTTCGCTCCTTCGGAGGCTCAGCCAAGCCCCCGGTGCTGCACGGGCACGCCGGGATCACCAGAGGGAGCTGCGGGGGCTCCGGACGGGGCTGCACGGGGGATCTGGGCTCGGATCACAACCTCCTCACTCGGGGCAAGTCCTCCCCTCAGCTTTTAAGAAAAAGCAGTTTTCACTTGAGTCACTTCGTAGTCGGATCCCCCTCCCATCGCAGCTTCTCAAGGGAATGACTCTGTCACTTCCTGGTAGAATCTGGTGCAAGTTTTACACAAGCACCTCGCGTTAACGCACGACTCGTTGTAAATACGCGTGTGACAACAACGGGGTGCACGGACTAGTTCAGCGCATCCTCAGGAGAGAACTGTAAAAACAAGGATGTCACCACTAGGCTTAACTTGACAGGACAGGAGTCCAACTCCTCAGCAAAAACGCAAGGGGAAAACTACAAATAGAGGCGCAAGTGACTGCAACCCACTGAAGCAGAGCCGCCTGCCAGCGAGGTAGGCTGAGGGGATCTGCAGGAAGATTTACTGCCAAGCAGCTTGGGGGATAACGGGGGGATATCAGGTTACATTTCATCCCACCGGGAATCCAAGTTTCTTTTGGAGATAAGCCTAGGAAAAAATTCAACCAGGAGTCACCAGGAGCAGCAGAATGCCATGACAGCAACAGCAGTTGAAATCTGCAACTCTCCCATTACCCTGTTTCACCCCCTGAGCAAACCATTAGTCTTTTAAAATACTTTTCTCCTATTTTGCATATGGCACCTAAATAACTCCAATATTCGGGAACATTACATTTTAAAATCCAAAATTTCCAATCATTTCAACACCACATTTTACTAGTTTCTTGAAGATACTGAATTAGCAGCAATAAATAGAAACATTGATCTTAGCTTTTTCCTTTTTTTAGGGAAAAAAAATATTTAACAATTACAATAATTCTTGTTGTTTCTGCCCTCCTCGAATTTCATCTTATATTAAACCCAATACAAAGCCTGGAGAGTCTTCTTAAATTTCTGCCCTTCACTGAGAACAAGTGCCTTCTACATGATTGTGTATATACAGATTTAATTAAATAGTTTTTAAATTTCCTTTGTTTCAATTGATAGTTTCCCACTACTTTTTCGACAGCTATTCAGGTTAGCAGTTTTCATATTTATGACAAAGAAAACAACAAGCACCTATTTAAAACTCATTATTATTCTATGACATCCAAATGTTCCATGTACTCCTTGGGAATTTTCAGGGCACTTGTGTTAATAATTACAACATCTGCAAATCACCCATATTCCATATTTCTAATATTCAACAAACTCTTGCTCCCATCAACTCTCTTCATCACATCTCCCTTCAGCCATCCCCGATTTTGTCTCCTTCCCCTGAAGGAGGAGTTCTAATTTAAGGCTTCCTAATGGAAACCATCAATACTTTTACTGCTGGCACTTTTTTCATAGCTCAACATCTCTCAAAGCAAAGATCTTCACATACATTTCAGTGACAAAAAGTTAAGACACCACCGTTTAGAACATTATTAACAGAGATAAGGAGGACAAGAAGAAGACAAAACATAAAAAAACTTCCCCTCTTTCACCCTGAAACCAAGGGGATTCTGAATACAAATTTAAGACACCTGACTTAATTAAAACCTCATACCATTACACAATAATTTCAATAGCGTCAAGGAAAATAAAAAAATCTGAAAATTTCAGTTTATTACTCTCAGTGCCTGCCAAGACAATAAAAGAACAATGATGATGGAACATCCCCTTTTCTCAAACACTCTCAGAAGACTCGTTGCTTTGAAAGCTCACATTGGAAGAAACATTTTTAAATTGTTCTATACACCAAATTATTAGCAGTCATTTTTGTCAGCTTACAGCTTTTAAAACAGGATGCATGCAGTCATATCAGGAAGAGGCAGTTGCTTGTGAAAGAATGATACCAAAACCAAGATGTCCCTAATGCTGATAGCCTCACACAATGCTTCTGAGCTACACCATACAAGTTTTCCACATGATAGTCAATTTTATACAATTCAAAACATCTGGAGAAAGATAACCACTTAAAAGCTGTCACTTTTTTTTTTTAATATCTGAGGGGAAAAAATATTACAACTTTCTTCTCAGCTCTTGATTCAATTATTGCAGACTTTGTGTGATACAGGGTATAAAGTCACCTTACCCTGATACTTTCCAAAAGTTTCTCTAATGGACACTGCCAAGACAAGTCTGTGGTGCCCTTTATGACCCCTCATCTTTAGGACATGTATGCATATCTGAATCCCTGAAGGTTCAACCTCTTGCTTACTCTCCTCATACAACTGTCTGTAATTCTTCCATATCATAAGGGACACTAAAATAATCTCAGAATTGTTTCTCAACTCTGTATGCCACAATCTTCAAGAAAGAAATGTGTAACAGCATAGCCCCAGCACAGCTCATTTACAGACATGCTTACACAATTATATAGCTGAAAGTTTAATAATTTAACCCCCTTGACCAGCCAATCACGAAGTGATCACAGAAAATGAAAAGATCAGGCCTGTGCATATTGGTACAAAACCTCAACTCCAGTCCTGACCACAGCCAGCAAGTATCACTGCAGGTAACAGATGACACATCTGCTTGACATATTCTCACAGGTCTATGGTCAGCTTTCAGACAATAAAAATAACACCAGTCCAGTCCATGAAATCCTAAATTACAGTGTCAGAAGCAATCTGGCTTTCAAATGAAACTGAGTTACACAAACACTCAAAGATATTTGAAATAAATGGGAAAAAATCCTTCTTCGCCTCCATTATCATCATAGAAGTATCATGAGCACAAACCCATCCATTCTACACACCCACTCTTGAGTGATCTCTGACCATGACACATTTTTCTCTGAGTCAATTAGCTCCTGATTAGAAAAAAAGTAAAAGATGCTTTGTCATCAGTGCCTGGTACACAGACACTTACAGCAAGCACCTTTCCACAACTCTGCTTGGCTGATAATTCCTAGCACCTACTTGTTATCTTACTATACTTAAAATAGGCATGCAACAATTCTCAGTCACTCCAAGTGAAATCACAAAGCAATGCTGGACATGTTTTCAAGTTTCCAGGTTGGCCCATAAGGCCTTTGCCAGAATTCAAAAGCTCTCCAGGGACAGAGGCAAATATAACTGGGAGACCTACCTAATTAAGCATCACTAACATTTTGAATATAAAGTAGTTAATTCCCTGAAAAATAATTCAATTAATCACACTCCCATTAAGAGGTATGTATTTTCTTCTGATCATAGAGGCACGCTGTACTGCTACAGCACATGGAACAAAAAGCAGAGTGCTCCCATAGAAAAGGTTCTGTATTCCCTGCAGTAAAATTTTGTAAAGTGGTCACGAAATTTAGCCTGCCTTATTCTAATAAAATTCCTTCCTAATTCTTCACTGTAGACTCAGATTAAGAATAAAAGGAGAAAAGAAAAGATATACACATATATATCATACATGTAGAATTTAAAATATTCCAACTAATATTCAACTAAGTGACTCTCTTGGACAGGCAGGGGTGAAATCTCAGGAACAGAGGGGTCTTGCAAAATATTAATTTCTCTTTAGTGTCAAATGGAAACGAGAGTACACAGCACAGGGGTTTATGTTTATTAAGAAAGTTATATATTAAATATAAAGATACCTAGAAACACTCTTGCAGAACCATTAAACAGAAGCAAAAACAATACAGTTGATTAAAAAAAAAAAAATTGTTGCCTAAATATGGATGAAAAATTTCTTCTTTTCAACTCCCTAAGCAGTAACTTGAAAGATAAAGTGTTAAAATAAGAATGCACCATATGAGGGGAGTGGTCAGAGGTAGAAATCTAGATCAGATGCTTACTTTCAAATAAACGAAGCAAAATATATTATAGCAGACTACGAGCTCATTATTTATTAGCTGGTGCTCTACCACAGAACACATGCTGGGGGGGAGGGTAATTGTCATGTTACACAGCTGAAGGCTGGTCTGAACTCTCAGTAATACTATTCTGTTCTGTTACACTGGATACTGCACCAATGACCTAAAATGTATTTTGATCAGCTGTCAAAAAAAATTGCTCAAGTTTTTTACTGGAAGGTCAACAAAGCTAACTCAGGGGAGAAGTGAAAGAATGTCTCGTGTCATCTCCCAAACTTCCTAAGACACCCAAACCACCTTGCAAACATCCAGGGGAAAAACTAGCTGACTGCACCTTAAACCAAGTGGATTCTGAGTATAAATTTAAGACACCTAAATTAAAATCTCATTCAAAGTCTTTACTCATTTCACTGGCAGGAGCAAGAGTTAAACTAACCCCACATCAGCACCACCTCTGTAAGAGTGACAAGTCCATTCAGGTAATCGCTGCACGGGCCCTGCAGTGCACAGAAGGCACAAGAAAAACGGGAGTGCTGTGTTTGTATTCCCTGGTTACTTCACCAGAGCTGAGGGAATCAAATCTGAACACAGAACACTGAATTCACCCACATTATCACAGACAGAGGTTTTGACTTTTGTTCCATTTGATCCATTGAAGAGCACGTTATCACACATGTGAAATAATGTCTTTCCAATACAATAAATGTGAAAACTTAAAGTGATTTGTGTATTAAGAAGCACGTACATGGCCACATGATGTTCCAATTAATTCAAAGGAAGATTTGTTGCAATGAGAAGGAAAAGCAGATCCCAGTGCTTTGCACACATTACCAGGCTGCTGTCAGGACTGAGTAGGCCTAAAGCCCAAGGTCTACACAGAATATTTCATCCTTTAAAAATATAAAATTAAGAATTTGGTGAGGCAAGTAAAATGTGCTAATGGTAATTTTTAGAAAATATTTACTTTTAAAAATTCAGCTGAACCCCACACACCTCTCTCAAGCAAGGCATAACAAACCACAGTTGTAACTAATTCAAGATATTCCTTATTAAGGGAAAAAAAGTTGCCAAACTAATACAGATTTGCTCATTACACAGCATTAGACTACACTTCTTTCAGTACTGCTGGGGAATTAATCAGCTGTGTTTTGTTAGGAGGGCATGGCTGAGAGCAGGCAAGGTAGCACAGCATTGTTCACAGAGCAGAGTGGTGCCTCCAGGCTCCCAGAAGCAGCACTTGGGCCCAGAATATACAGAATGACATCAACAAGTTATCTGAGAAACGTGGCCAACATTCTAAAATAAACCCATAAAATCTCTGCTGCCCACACTAACCAGTTTAAGGTGAACCACACACGCTTCAGCTCAAAGGTTTCTAAATAAGATGAGTCTTCTGCCATAATAAGCCATTTTATTCTCCAGAATTATTTCAAGTTTGAATGCAGCCATGTCCTCCTCATCGTGCTAGTCCAACATGACTCAATTTCTCTAAGTTCATAAAATTCAATGTTCGCTTTCTTCTCCATCTGTGGTTTCACAGAGAAAGAAACTCATATTACAGGGACCTAAATCCAGGGATCTGCACATATGCAAAGCATTCCATGGCCCCACTCACTCAGAGGTGAGCAGTGACCACATTGGCTTAAACACACACTGAAAAAATGGAGCAGGACAAGCAAACAGCAAGCTAAAGCTGATGTATTTCCACCATCATCTCTAAATGCCTGCTCACAAATAAATCACGAAACACTGGAATGTTCAAACTGGTTCAGATCAGCTCCAGGGGCAGAGAGAGTTTCATGCACACCAAAGCTGTCCTGAGGCAGAGCCCGTCCCTGACACTGAGGGATTCTTCCCAATTACTGACAATCGTCCTCTGCTACTACACGTGGACCATGTCAACTACAGATGTAGGAAAGAATTATGGAGGAGAAAAATAACTGACATGGGCACCGGGTTATTTTCTTTATGAAATTCCAAACTGAATGCCCTCAGTCAAAAAAGGCTCATCTCCAGCTGCACAGCACCATCATAATCCTTTAATATCTTGACAATTTGTTCCATTCTCTTATTTTTGATTTGCTGGCTTAACAAGTGTAGAATTTTAAAATATCATTTGATAATGATACCCTTTAGTGAACAAAAGCACCAACATTACATCCTTTATTATAATTTATTACAATCCTTCTAAATTATGTAATTTAGTAACGTGTCATTTTGCACATATTCTAGCACCTCAGTGAAAAAAAATAGTTTAAATGAGGAACTTCACACTTCTCCCCCAAATGCAAATCACCTGTGAGATAGGAGGAAAAAACCTAAAAATTACATTCTTACATGTAAAAGGCATTTTAAATAATTTTAAATACAGACAGAACAGATGCCAAGAATGGTGCCCTGACATCTTTTGCACGGGTCACTTAAATACCAGATAGCAATAAGAAGACACCAGAATTATCTAACAAAATATAGCTGACTAGTTCCTAAAAAAAACCAAACAAACAAAAAAAAAAAAAACTTGCATAAGGAACAATTTTGTGCAGACAGTTCACATAATTAAGCTTGAAAGCTCATATCTTCCTCATGCAATATAAAAATTTCCCAGACTGTCAAAAAGGTTTAAAATAAATACATCTACATTACCAATTC
Source organism: Tichodroma muraria (assembly GCA_013390105.1). Taxonomy (NCBI): domain Eukaryota; kingdom Metazoa; phylum Chordata; class Aves; order Passeriformes; family Sittidae; genus Tichodroma; species Tichodroma muraria. The sequence continues at coordinate 16,919 of WAAG01033715.1, forward strand.
TATACCAAACCACTTTATTTTCCTTACTACTGTTTACAAATTATTCCTTTTCCTTCTTCCTTTGTACTTGCCAGAACCCCTTCCCCCCTGCTCATAATAATTTTAGTCGTTGTATGGCTGTGGGACACAATGTTTTTACATTAAACAATAAAAAAATCCCTCTTCTTAAATTATCTTTTTTTCCCCCTACAGAACTCCAGTTTCTCAACTCTGAAATTAATCACCTGTCAAACAAGGCACTATGGTCAGTTTTTCTGAGCAATTCCACTCTCCTCTCCGCTTAGCATCTCAAAAGCAGGTAAAAATTTACCGTAAAATATAGCTCCGTAAACTTAAAAAATTAGTCTTTCTAGTCAGAAGCGGACCAGTCCTTTTTTCCTCACGACTTCTGCCGCTGAACACAAAATCCCGCCGGCAGCACAACCCCGCTGTACCTTCAGCCTTCTCCCTCTGGACAAAACACCCTCCGGTTCACGCATCAGGAGCGGTTTTCCCCCTGCCATTCCCAGCACACCTTCCTGCGGCGCACAACTCCTTGAACCATTCCCACCTCCCCCTGCCCGACCCCCGGCCGCTCCCGCCGGCGCATTCCACGGACGGGTTCCCGGGGAGGCTTTTCCTGTTGGTTCCCTGCTCGCTGCGATGTCGCGAAGCCCAGCGACACCCAGCACAAAGGGTCCTTTCCCCGCACCCCGGGCGCTCCAGGGCCGCGTACCCCACCCTCCTTCGCTCCCTCCCGCCCGGTCCCCAGGCAGATCTGCCGGCCTGGCCCATAAACGTCCATCCCCAGGAAGTTCTGGGGAGGCCTCGGGAACTCGCCCACCCCGGGACCCGGTCGGCTCCCCCCGCTCCGCTCCCTCAGAGCGGGATGGGGCCGGCGGGGGGGGACCCTCCTTCCTTTCCCCCTTTCCCCCTCCGCCACCCCTTCGACCGCTGCCCCCGACCCTCCCCGACCCTCGGGATGAGGGAACACGCCCCGCGGGCCGCGCGGAGCCGGGACCCTTCGCTCACCGCCGCTACCCCGCTCGCTCCGCTCCCGCCGCGACTCCTCAGGAGACACTGACACCGGCGCACGGATACCCCGCCTCGCTATTTTTGGGAAACAAGGCCCGACCGCGGCCGGAACTACAGTTCCTGTCACACTCTCCTTCAGTATCCTTCCGCACTTTTCTCCGCGCAGCTCCCGCGAGGCCGAGGGCGCTCAGCAGCGCCGGGCAGGGGCGGAACGGAACGGGCATGGCGGGAAGGGGCGCGGTGCCCCCGCGGCAGGCGGTGGGGCGGGTACGGCCCAGCTCCGCACTCGAGGCATCTCCGGATTACTTTGTTGGGCCGGGGAGCGGCCGGGCCTACATTCCTGTCCGCCGACCCGCCCCGGAGTGACGCCGTGCACAGCCAATCGCAGCGCCCGTACGGGACAGCCCGCCAATCAGACCGCAGTTGGTAGGCGGGGCGTAGCGAAACGTGGACGACTTGAATGACAGCGGAGCGCTCAATCAGAAAGGCGGGGGGGAAGCGATGACCAATCAGAGCGCAGTAGGGGCGGGGTCGTTGGGAGGGGAGCGCCCCGCCTCGCACAGCTCGGCGAGCGCGCATGCGCAGAGCGCTGGGCCGGGTGCGCCGGCGGTGACGCGCTGGGCCCGAGCGGGCCCGGCCCGAGCGGTGCCTGCGCCAGCGCGGGGCCTTGGGGCTAAAACGGGGCTTTGGGGGAACTAAAGCAGCTCCCGGTGAGTGGTCCCGCGTCCGCCTGGTCCTGAGCGTGCAGCAAGGGACTACAGCAGGTACTCCCTCAAAGTTCAGCTGC
>WAAG01033715.1:18785-72574 GCA_013390105.1 Tichodroma muraria
CACTCTATACTAGGTAGATACATTTTTCTATATAATGTATCTATAAACACAGTGTGTCTTGTATATAGAGTAGATATACAGTATATAAAATATATGTATTATGTATATATACGTTACTGTATATTATATAATTGTGAGAAATAGCCCCGGTAAAATTGAACAAGGACAAGGTTGTAAAAGCAAAACTATTAATATAAAGTCATGACACTACTAAATATATATATAATATTTTATACAGTATATATACTATATATATTATGCACTATAAATACATGTATACATTACATATACACTATTATCAATTCTACCCTAAATATTAATTATATAACATCTAATGGTATGTATAGTGATTATCTACTATGTAGATACAGATTTAAAAATCAATATTTTTCTGACTGGCTTTCTGTGAAAGTCCCAGTTCTGAAGACATGAGCTGTGTCTCCATGTTCAGACAAAGGTGACAGTCCACCTCAGTTCCAGCTCCATCCATCCCCACCTCACATTATCTCTGCCAGAGCTCCCATTAATTTTGCTCTAAGTAGAGAAGACTACTCGGGAATACATAATAAAAGACATAAAATGGGCGTCTTTCTCCTTCACAGAAGGCGGCAGCTGAAGAGCGACCCAAAAATAAAATTTTGATGATAAAATGATACTTGCCAAAAATCATCTGCGCTCTACAGCTCTTCCAGATTTATCCTGTGAGATACCCACAGCCTCAAAGTGGAACGACAGGAGCCATTTCACAGCTCTAAATCACTGAAAAGGGCACAACTCTAATCAGGATGCCAGAACTAAAGGTGCTGTCTCTGAAAAACAGAGATCAGAGGGTGTTCTTTGTATTTTAAAATGGTATCATTAACTGAACACAAAAAGGTAGCTCCACAAAAGGTTAGGAAATGAAATGCAAGAAATGATGACAGAAACTCCCATCTGGCAGTGTGGTGACCACACCATGAGATGGGAAAAAGAAGATCCTCCATGATCATTCCCAAAGAGTGAATGTAAATTTGTCTATTTCCTGAAGTTTAGCTCAAATGGAAGCAGTAATTCACAGCTCTCAGAAATGTTGGAGTTCAGGGTTTGTAATGTACAGATTAGTTTGGATTTAAAAGTGCAGCCAGTAATGAAGTTGGACAGCTTCTCAAAAATCCACCTTTTGTTCTAAACAGAAGTGCAAGAATAGACACTTCTTGTGGAACTAAGAAAAAGATTACAAGAAGTGAGAAAGACAGCAAAATATAAATATTTGCCATCTACAATCATATTTCCAAACTGATTTTTGCTGATCTGTAATAATCTGGAAGATACTTAAATACACACAGTTTTCTTTCCATTTCAACATGAACAGTCCAAATGTCATTGATTTTCATATGAACATGATTTATTCTCTTCTTCCTCACTATACCTATCATCCATAATACCTGTAAGATCTATTACTAGAATCTAATGATTAATACCTCGAAATCCTCTCATGACAGCAATATGCTGAGAAGATGTTAAGATAAAATACTGAATATTTAAATTATAAAAGTCAGTGGGAATCTGAGTAAGACACTGAAGCAAGGCCTGAGCAAGGACTTCTGGATATACTCATGAATTATTTTCAGTACATATTATTCCAAGCTGGCAAAAAATAGAGCAGGAAGCCAAAGAGATAAATAATTGGTTCTAATCTGTCCTTTTCAGTGGCACCACAAGAATAAGCAGAGCATGCGTTTATTTCAATCTCAAGGGAATTCTCTGTGAGCCTTGCAAACAATACTTCAGGGCCACAGAGCAGCCTCCTTCCCACTGAAATGCTTTCCTGCCCTGATGGAAACACTGCCCTGTGTAACAATTGAGAAAAGGAAGTGCAAAATTCAGCTTGCAGCTGAAATTCCAGATGCTGTTTGCTATGTGTGATGACGTGCTGCCACATCTGCTCCTGCAGAACCCTCGTGGGACTGGTGGGGAACGAGGATGGGTGGTGGGGAGGGCACAGATGTCCTGACATGTCACAATGAGTGAAAAATGTCACCCCTTAGGCTGACAGGAATAAAGTCACAGAAGAACTGGTGCATCAAAATCACTGAAATCACTACCTGACCCGATGTGCTGCATTGGTTTTAATTTCCAGGACAACTGCAAGGGTCAAATTCACCTGGATCATACAAAGGGTGCAAAACTATAGATAATAAAGAAGAACATACAGGCGCTGAGAAAAAATTTCAATCTTTGTAGGACCACAGAAGCAGCAACATAAGAAAGCCCCAGAGAACATCAGACTGGAGTATCAATATGACAAGGGAAAAATTACCTCAAGCATCTGCCAGGATCACTCCTGAGAGAAAAGGGAACAGCCACTGACTGCATTTCTGCCCATCTTATGTACAACCCAGAGACTAAAAAGAGCCCCCTGAAATCTCTTCCCTTGGCCAAATAGCAGGCACTGCAATTTCCACGATATCCAAAGAGAAATAAACTCAGAGCAATAGCAAATATAAAGAAAGACACGGAAAAAAGATAGCAGTGTTCTCAGTTTTAACTAAATAGCCTCAGAGTTGAATAGAGTCATCATCCAGCAGTTGTTATGGCAATAAAGCTTTCCCTTGCATCTCTATTCCAGTGCATTTCCACCCACCCATTCAAGGTATTTTGGAGGCACTACCACCAAAATCATATTTCTACTAACTCTCAACTTACATTTTAGGACCTTCTTACAATCCACTCAAGAGATGTACCATGGCTTTTCCTCCTTTCAAATGCCCCTTATATTCCAGAAATCAGCTTTTTCATCTTGTGTCCTGGAGAAGAGAATCTGAGCCTCATGCTTCTAGAGGTGAATGTTACATAAAACCAAAATGCAGGACTTATCAAATCGTAGCTAAGAGGAGTAGGGGATGTTATGTAGCTTTTGCATGTTTGCTGAACAATTAAGTTACCCTTCAAAGGGAAGGGGGGGTTCTAAGAACAAGGTTTTCAGAACAAGGTTCCTACAAATCGCAGGCCAGATTAATTCCTAACATTGTTCCACTTACAATGGGGGAAACACTCTGTGAATGAAGATTTTGTAAAGGACTACTGATTGCAACAAAACTGAATTGTACTCACAGCATTTCAGGATGGGAACTCACATTAGAAACAAAGGAGAGGGGCAGGGGGGACTCCCACCTAGGGAGCAGGAAATCAGAGAGGAGCAGATAATGGTTCCTGGCCATTAAGGCTTTGGGTAACCCTGTTAACCCCGTGGTCACCTCAGCACAAACACTGCCTGTCCTCTCAGGGAGCTGGCTGGGAACAAGCTCCCCTGAGCTCCCTGTCCGTGCTCAGGAGTGCTGCTGTTACACTCTTTGGCTCTGATGTTCCACTACACGCAGATAAAAATCAAGATTTCCTTATTTTACTGAAGTCCAAGTTGCCTGACAATGCATGAATTAAATTTACTCAATCCATTCCATAAAATGCTCTCTGTAAACCACTAGTATTTCCACATCATTATATGGTATATTCACTAATCTGATTGCCTTGGGAATATTTGTTTTTCCAAAACTTGTGGCCAAGGTACATAAGATTAGATCAGACACAGCTTGTCTAAGAATGCTGTTATGTGGGTGTACAGTGTATTTGCTCGTTTTGAGTTACAGGTAAAAGTACTCTTTTCAAACTCTTCCAGCCAGGGGTGCGAGCTCAGTTCCCTGAAGTTTTCTGCTGCAGCACTTGGAACTTTACATTTTGCTTTTCTCTTGGTGTTCTAACACTGGAGGATCAACAGGGGAAATGCTGGTATTGCCTCACCGAGGGCACACCCAGCCCATACCTCAGCAAAATTTGTGATATTTTATAGGTCCCCACAAGTCTCTCTGGGATTCACGCTCTTCTGCCGGGATTTTCTCACCATTCTGCATGTTAACATGAACCAACAGCTGGGTTTAGGAGATGTGATATAAATAGCAACATCATGCTGCGAGCAAGCTTCTTGGAAAGTAAAGAAAATACGTTATTTAATGCACTCTGACACTTGCCTTTCCTCCCCTCATTCCTAAGCTGCACTTCTGTAAACACCCTTAATGACAAATGCAAAGAAGTTGACTTGTTCACATCGACATAACAAGTGCTGCCTTGAGCCCAGGAGATGATATCCAGAGCCTTTTACCTCTCCCCTCAGCTGGCAACCCCTGCACAGCAGGGGAAGGAGGCAGAGCGTGGATGGAAATTCCTGCTTCCAACAGCACTCAAGATTACAACCTTTGGTATTTTATTTTCATGGTTGCTCCATGTTGCTTCAGAAACTTCCTGCTTTTGCCATATCTTTCCATTCATTAAAGTTGCAGCTTGCAATTAAACATTCTGACATAACATAGCTGAGATTTTTTGGCAGCAGCCTTAACCAGAGGTTTTCAGAGTTTCCTGCAGACGGCTTTAAATTTTCATATCCTCATGAACGCTTGCCACCTTCTTTTAATAACTTGAAAAAATAAGCCTCTCTCAGGAACTTCATTGTTGCTGTATTTCCCCAGCACTTGCTTGCTGCTGTTAGCAATGTGTCGTGCACATGTATATTTATAGAGGGAGCAAAGTCTTCATATGCACTCTATAGTTTGACATCTCACAGGGAACACACAGATTGCTTAGCAGATCTAAAGAAAAATAGTTATGTTCAATATTTTCATTATTAAAATGTAATTTTCTCTTCTGACAGCATTGTGTTATTTCACCCCTCAGAAATAATCATATTTACTGCATTATTCAAAACTTACAGGCCCTCATCTGTTAATAATTTTGTAGCTTTATACATATTATGACTGGTATATATTGCAGCACTAAACTATTTGTGTTATTTTTATGCAACCAAGTATTTCTTAGGATAAATCTTGACCTTTTTCCAAGGAGCTGGAAATCACTTAAAAGAATTTTAAGGCTATTTGCATTTTTAAGGTGTAGAATATATTTTACAATTTGGAGAGCTGTTCAAATACTGCTTGCCATTATCTCCAATATAGATTTGAAATTTATTTTAAAGGGGGTCTTTTTAATGTTCAAACTGACCTTAAAGTCTTTTTTCTTCTAACATTACCTGGCAAATAAATTCTTAAAGGGATATTATCAATTTAAAACTATGCTTTAGTCTGGAAAAATTTCCAAGAGATTAAAGAGAAAATGGCTCCTTTTTTCTCCAAGTTTAATTTCTATATTTGACAGCAGTATGTGTGGTCAGTATCTCATGCTGTTAGGAAACAAAAGGGACAGAAATAGATATAGGAGACCATAATACCTGAAACGTTTTTGAACTACTTTTTTAAAGTAGATTTGAAGTTGATGGGGCCTCTTCAATTGACAAAAGACTTGTGGAACTCTTAAAAGCCAGATAAGTTTCTCCTGACTTGTGCAGGGCAGTACCCTCAGCTCCCTCTGCAATCAGCTGAAGCTGCTCTTGAAATGCAAGTTTAAGCGTTATTTTTCCTGCATTTTGTCTGCCTCACTTTAAACTCACTGACCAAACTGCGATACAAAAAGGCACATTCTTTATTGTGACCTGGTAGCCTTCATATCCAGAGCCCACAGTGGCTCTGCAGGATCTGTTAGAGTGTACAAGGCACAACAAAGAAACTTCTAAAGCAGTTAACTTATGGAATAAAGTTTAATTCTTAAACTTGGGCAGTTTACAAGGTACATTTTGGGGTTTTATAATGGTGAACACACTCCTCAGTGCAAATATGTCATTGGTGCACACCCCATTGATTTCTTTGGGGGCACATTTAGGATGATTGGTCTGTGTCCCACAGGATAAAGAGAACCCAGCAGCTTTCCTGCTCCCCTGGCCCTTTGGTAAAGGCAAAAAAAATCACAGATTCTCTCTTGGAGTTTGGAAAAATAAGCTTAAAAATTTCCCTGGAGTGTTAACGTGGATCAACTGGTGCACGTTTCCGAGCTCTGAATCCGAACAGGCATTTGTTACGGGGTTTGTGGTTTTCTTGGCTGTGATTTAGGATTATTGCATACTTTCTCAACCCTTTACTAAAAATATGCTCGGTTCTTACCATGAAATGCGGCAGCACATTTGTTGCCATCTCTGAGGATGGTTTCTTATCTGTCAAACAGTTTAGAAGACAAACTGGCACGGAGACAGCTCACCTGTTTTCTGCGGGTACTCGATGATAAACTGCATCTCAGACCCCATTGTGGCACCAAGGACAAGTGTTCTGAGACAAAGCTCACGTAAACAGGTCACCTCTCACTAAAATGCCATTTCATTCCCAAGCCAAGCCAGCTGGCTTTGGACAGAAAGTTCTTTTCTCCTTGCGTGGGCAACTTTATCGCCTTCCCATCCTTTTTCTCTTGCTGTCACATTACTGCAGAGGTGGCGGTGGCTGATAGCAGAGTGAGAAGCAGTGTTCAAAATGTGTCCAAGATAATAATGCCTGGTCCTGCAGCCATGTGTTGAATCCATCTACGTGATCTCACATAACCTAATCAAATGTCTTTCCTTTCGTTACATGAAAGTAAAGACAAACTGAGATTGAATTCAAATTTTTGAGTTAAAAAGAAAAGTAACCCAAAGTTTTGGTGTTTGATCCTGTGTTTCACTGGTCTCAGTCAGAGTTTCAAAGGGTCCAAGCACATATTGTGTTTGGAGCTTTTGAAAGTTTAACTTCAATTTAGCAAATCCTGTTGTGTTCCTTGCTGGAAAGAAGCAAATTTCTTCTTATAAAGCATGACCCTCTCCCACAGAGCAGAATAAGAAATAGAGTGTTATTTGGGAGGAAAGCTGAAAGTTTGGGATTGTGAGGTTTCTCTTTGTTGTCTTGTGGTTTGTTTGTTAAGATGCAAGCCCATCTTTGGATTCTAAAATGAAAGGCCTTTAAACTTCTCCATAAAACGCTGATCTAGAAAGTCAGTGGAAAGTCCCTGATTGATTCAAAGATCTGACCTGCACAACTGCACCATTTGAGCAAATGAGTAACATACACAGTAAGTACAATTTAACTGGTGTAAAAGTGGCTTCAGTCTGTTTTACAACACTTTAGCCAAGCTGAGCTGTTCTAAACTGGGTTAAACCCATCACTGCCGAGGAAGCCAGGCTCTGAATTTGCCATGCCTGAGCTATACCTTCCCCCTGGGTACAGGAGGAGGGGCCACCTCAGCTCACCCGGCGTTTCAGGCAGGTATGCATATGGGAACAGCTGACACATAAAGGCTCCTTATCCCCACGCTAATTTGTCCGCGGGTCCACAGCCATAGTTACACTTGTTTATATAACAGCTGTTTAAAAGGATACTTTCAGGGGCTGAATCCATGAATGAGTGATCTCATTCAGGTCCTGACGTGCCTGACAACTCACCGCGCATCAGCTGAGCCTCGCTAATTGACCGTGTGTGTTTGCTCTTAGCCCGTGGCGATCGGCGGTGGAAGAAACCCGTTTAGACTTCTCTTTTTCTTGGCCTGAGGTGACGCTGACACATCGAGCTCACGTTTGCTGCAGGCTAAGGACAGGAATGCTGCGCCTCCCGGGCCGCCACTGCTGTGTGGTGACTCCTTACGGTGCTGGCACCCAACAGCATCCCTGAGCTCTTGGTCAAAATGGGATAACTCAGAGCATAAAGCAGGTGTTAGCTCAGGCCAGTGAAAGTCACTTAGGAATGGATTTAAAGCAAATTGACCCAAATCACTCCTAGTCCAGAATAAGAGTGGCTACCCAGCACCAGCTTAACTAAATTCAATACAGCTGAATCTAACATATAAGGAAAGACTTTCAACTAATCATAAAAAGCCAAAAATCTTATGTTCCTTGCTTTAGGGCATGTGCATTCACTTCAAACAACAAATACAACTGGACACATAAAGCAAGTGAGTCAAATTCACAGCTGTCCCTGCAGATGACAACCTGAAAGGGACAGAGGGAGCTGTGGAAACAGCAGAACCTTCTCTGGCTCTCCTGGTAGGTTTGCAACACTGGATTTGGGCTGTAACCTGCTGAAAATGAGGGTGACTATTCTGTGTTGTCTCAGAAGCGTGTGCTCTGCCATCACTTAATAGCAAGTATGTAACAACCCTAACAGAGCCCTGGTAAAAGTCAATTGTGGACAAACACGAAACAGCTGAGTTTGTTTTCATTCCTTGAGTGTGATGAAAAGTATTAAGGATCAGAAGATGATACCGAGGCTGAAAAGTAAATCTAGGTTTCATAAATTTTAATAACTAAAGTGTTATTAGGAATTTGATCTAGCAGAAAATTCTCTAATTAATAAAAAGCAAACAAAGCTTGATTTCCTCAAATGGCTTTACCCTTCATCTCTAGAAACCATTGCTTCCCTAGAAATTAGGGAAGTATAGCTGGGATTAGTCATATAGGGATAATTTTTTAAATCCTTTACCAAAGGGAGATGGATTTGAATGAAGGAATTTGGCCCCCTGGTTCCCATTTCCTGGCTGAGTTATCTCCTCTAAGAAATTCTTTCACGGAGAGTGTCCGTGGGAAACTAGTCTGGATTCTTTGTGTTGTGTGAGATTTTAGAAGACTCTGTTATGGATCAGCATCCCACCAGGGAGGATACAAGATGCAAATGCACAGTAAAATGATAGTCTTGCCCCTACAACATGCTACGTAGTCCTGGCTGCAGGCTGTGCTCCAGATTTATTCCTGTGGCTGTTGAGAACCAAGGAGTTGTCCTGCAGCCTGTGGGAAGGAATGAAAGAGAAAAAAACCCTTTCTCATGGTGGTTACTCAGCTCATTCAAGGTAAAAATACATCACCCTCCACACTGTGGGACTGTGCTGTCAGTGCCCTTTGCCGTGGAGTCAGTTTTGTTCCCTGATTTTTCTCCCTCCGTACAGCACTGTACTCCCACTGCACAGTTGCAGCAGACCACACATTTTGAACACAGGAAAGAAATAAGCATATTATTATCGGGATAATTGAGTGTTGGAAAGAAAGTTGCCTCCAGCACTGTGTCCAGATTAAAATCTCAATCAGCACCATTATCTGGAAAGTATCTGCAGTGACACGTGCATGCTCTGCATCTCAGTCAGCAATCTGGCCCAAGCATTTGCAGAAGCTTTAGCAATTTCTTTAATGACCCTTACAAGTCCTCCATCTATTCAAAAGCTGAAATGCCAGTCTATGTAAGACAAAAACTCCTAAAACAGCAGATTGAAGTACTCCATGTAAATTGAGCAATTTCTGTTAACACATGTCGACTAAACCAGAGCTGCCAATCAGCCAAGCTGCTCCTCTGTGACAACAAACATCTGAGGTACTGGAGCTTGAAGTTAATCGAAGTTATTTATTTTATCATGCAGAACTAAGCCATCAGCCATTGCTTTCACAGACATGGTTTTCATCTTCCCCCTTAACCAGGGTACACATGCTTTCTTCAGAAGAAGATAAATGTTATGTACTTAGCCTCAATTTTAACCTTAAAAATTCAGCTATTAAGAGTTGATGTTTATTCTGCCTCTAGTACCAAATTATTCAGGCAGGCATAATTTGGGGATCACTGAAAGAAGAAAACCCTAAACCACAGCTATTGTTAATTCGAGATCAAGCACTTTTGTTTGTATCAACATGAAGCAACCACGAATATAAGAACTGTCGCTAATACTGGTTTCCTCTCACCATGTCAGTGATCTGAAAGATTCCTTCAGAGGATTATTGTTTAAGAACTGGTTCAATGGAAGAGTAAATACCTACAGCAAGCAAAGTAAAGCCATTTCCACAGCACCATTTCTATACCGTACCATCAGTTTATTTCTTTTCTTCTGGTGCACAGTTTTGTTCCTCCATCATCAAGAGTGAAATTATCGTTCAGTAACACTTCTCTGACTTTGGACTGATTCCACTGACTGTTGATAGTGGTTGCCTCCAAAGGCCCTGGGGATGCATGTTATCCTGCATGCTCTGTGAGGCTCCTTCTGAACAATGCAGAGCTGATCCCTCGCTCCATGCCAGCTCTCTCGTGAGCCATGCGCTGGGGTAACAGTTCCAGCTTCCTTCTGTGTCCTGGAGATTTTGGCTCCAGCCTTGCTTGTTTGCCATGAGAAGGTTCCAAAATAAGAAGCACATTCATTCCTGCTCCCTTCTTTTCACATGGTTACATTTAGCCTTTCTTTTAGTGCTTTCCTCCCATCACAAGGCTGGGAGTATTCGCTGTCTTACTGCTTATGGAAATCATAATTTATGTACTGTCCCGATGATTTGCTTGTATTTGAGCTGCTCTCAGCCGATCTGACTTTATAGCCTATAGCTTTAGGTGCATCTGATGATTCCCCTTTTTCCCCCCATTGTTTTGGTTCGTTAGTTTTAGCACTGCTGACACAAACAGTGCATTTCAAAAGGCATCTTTCCTGTGGGCTCTGTTTACTCGTTAATGTGGCTAAGTGTCATCTGAAGTCCTGGGTGACAGCTCGCTTTGCTCTACATTGTGGCATTCCCATATAAGATTTATTGTGTCTGAAGGAAAACACAGCTACATCTGTAGGAAAGGGAAGAAGAGTCATGGGAAAAGGGGAGTTGCTGGAGTTCTGGCTGTGAGGGGGACTGGGGAACTTGACATTTAGGTTCCTGCACAAGATGTAATTTCCAGCTGAACAGCTCAGGCACTTACACAGCTTCACTTTGGCCCCAGCTGTGCACTAAGTGCAGCCGACATCTCTCTTAAGAGCCACTCACAGCAACCTGACTTGATGTGACTGTTTTGTTTTCAGTAAAAGGCAGGGGGAAAGTTGCTTTAGCAAAGTAGCTGATAGCCCACATGAACTGGATTAGAGCATTTTGTCCGGGCCGCTCAGAGGGGAACCGAAGTCGCTGGGAAAATGGCAGATGAATCTGACAGCTTGCAAATAAAGTTTTCCTGGAAACGTTGCACACTGAGTTGATGGCTGTGTAGCTTCTGGTACTGAATTATTGGTACAATCCCAGTTCTTTCCAACGAATCGCATTTTCCTCACTTCAGGATTAATCAACATGTCATTTAGATGTACTCTCAGACAATAAGCACTATGATATGGATGTCAAACTATTTTAGGTCAGGCAGTTTTCCATTTTTAGCTTATATATTCTGTTCGAGGACTAATGCCTCATATTCAGAAAAGGCAAATGTCACAAGATCCGAGCAAAATCCTGATTCCGTGAAGGATCAGTCAGAGTTGTGCCGTTGACCGTGATAGGGCCAGGATTTCACCTGATGGTCTGTTTTAATTAAAGCATCTTCCTGCTCAAATTATGCTTCGATCCTCAGTAACTGAGACAGTTACTCAAATTCCTGCTTTTAAAATGCTTCACTGCACCGTGACACTGCCTAGCACACTGTCTTTTGCTGGGAATCTTTAATACCTTTGTGTATCATTCTAAGATAACCAAGACTGAATTTTGTGTGTATGTACATACATCCTAGGATGTATCCCTGTAAGTGCAGGGATAAACATCCCTGTTTTCTTGTACACTGCATGTGTACATATGTACATATATGTACACACACACACACACACACACACACAGAGTTCCTTCTCCATTAACATTAAACAGTAATACATGGTGAAATTTCTCATGCAAAGCAGTCTCCAAAATTGAGACAGTAAGAAATTTTAGGAATAAAGAAACACCTGCTAATCCCTCTAGCTAATATATGCATTTAAAATGGAGACAGCCTTTCATCTTAGTTCAAACTGGACACATGTAAGTGCCTGTCCATCTTCAGAGCTCAGAATTCAACATGGTCCATCAGGTGTCACGTTGTACAAACATTTTCCTGCAGAAACTCACAGAGCCAGTGAGGACGGAATTCAAACCCTCCCTGTCCACAGCGAGTCCCTGCCATCCAAAACAGAAGAGAAACGCTGGGTATGCCTACAACAGGGAGAGCCAACTGGAGGCCCACAGAATTTGGATGCAGCTCCCAAAGCAGTTTTCCTTGGCCAGGAGGAGCTGGCTGGCTCTGAGGCCATCCATGTGGTGCTGCTCCTTGTGCTTGGGGCAGGGTATACAGGGAGTTGTGTCTACCTGATCTTCCTGGGCCCAGCTAACCTGCCTGAGCAAGTATAAAAATGGCTTTCCAAATCCTATACAAGTTGTCTATCCTTGTCTCCATGCTTTTCTGCACACAGAGGAAAACTTATTTCACTCATGGTCTGAGCTGGCCAGAGCCCTGAGCTCAAGCTAATATCCTGCCTCTCAGCAGGCCACAGTAATTTGGGCATGTAGCACATTAGCTGCAGCTCCATGGCTTCTGGTTCTCTTGGCTAGCAGCCAGAGTAAGCTCGTATCTGCCTACAAAAGCCCATGTAGACATTGCTTATGAGCCTGGTAGTCAGAAGACTTGTGACAGGAATGGAAAAATACTGCTCCTGCACAGTGGGAAGCAGGAGTGTAGCTTGTGCTTTACAATCTCTCAGTGTCTTTTCGAAGTGCTGGGGACCTTCACATCTGAGCACGGTTGCCCAGTCTGACCAGTCAGGCCTAAAACTCAGGGCGTCCTGCCTTTGCCAGTGTGTGCTCAACATGCAAATGCCCACACAGCAGTTCATGAAGTACCTGCCTACTTGAGATTCGATCACTTTCAAAACCCTGCCTAATTTCTCTCATTAAGTCTCCTAATCTCCAGGCTATCATTCCTTTTTAAACTGCCCCATTGATTTAGTAGCCTCTTTAAAAGGAGCATTAAAATTATTCCCCCTCTGCAGCACTGCTATGGTTCATTAATTACTACACATTACCAACATAAAACTTGTAAAGCATAGGAAAATTGCAGCTCTGACTTGCAACTGCTCTCCCAGTTTCTGATGCCAGGTTTGGGCACTGGCTGTGCTGGGCAGTTCCAGCCCCTGCCCTCAACGCTGACTACACAGACCCACTTGGAGCCTTTCACTGCTCCAAAAATCCTGACAGCACCACTTTGTGGATCAGGGCTCTCTGCACTTCACTCATATGAAAGTTGCAACAATCTGAGTGAGAATCAGCTTTTGGGGTCATTTTGGATTATTCTAATACATTTTCTTTCCTCTTTCTCAGAGAGGAAGAAACCACGTGGCCCTCTGGTCCTCTCCTCAGCCCTGCAGAATCACTTTCCCGTGTACGCAGTGGGAAAAAAGATGCATTTTCTTTTTGAAATCTGCAGATAATACAGATTCAGTGATGGCTCTCCTCATCTGTCAAGCATAATGAGCTGGTCAGGAGATAACAAACATCAGAACTGCATCCCCACTGATTGTACCTAACTGTCCACAGGGGAGTGGGATGAGAACTCTCCCAAGTGACATTTCTGCCAGGTGACACCTCTCCCATGTGGCATCTCTGCCGGGTGACACCTGTCCCAGCTGGCACACTCCAAGTCTGGCTCCAAGGAGTTCATGTGCCTCGTTGGGAGCAGCAGTGCTGGCAGCACCTGAGCCTTGACGCTGCAGCAAAGAGAACACAAACGGGTATTGCAGACTCCAGTGCCCAGCCTGGCTGTAGGAGCCGCGCCTCTGTTCCACATCCAGCCCATGCACGGGGAATTCTCCCCTCCAGCTGTTGCAGGGAGCCTCACCAGCAATAGCAGCTGCAGGCTGTGCTCCAGGGCTCAGCCCTGCCTCCCACTTCAGTGCTTCATGGCCTCCAGCTCCCTCCCTTCTACACCTCACTCTCCAACCCGGGAGCTTGCAGAATAAAGTTGTGTCGACTGACTATTCCTCAGCCTTAGCAGAAAGGGAACAGCAGAGCGATCATCTTCCCAGTGAGTCAGTGCTTGCTGGAGGATGCATGACTCACTAGTCCCCACACGGGCTGCCTCCCTCCTCCCCCATCGCTGTGCCTCACCTCCAGCCTCTCCTGTTCCAATCCCACCTTTACAAAAATCATCTTTATTCATCAGTCCTTCCTGCCGTTACCTTTCTTTGCTATGAGAAGCCTGGGGACAGGAAAAACTCAGCAGTACTCCTTAGAAAAAGGTGCTACTCGTTTTCAGCACTCAGGTCGAGGTCTGCTGGCCCCTCTGGACACACACACAAAACTGCGCAGCCACAAACCTGGCTGCAAAGGGACTTTCCAGGGAACCCCATTAGAAACAGCAATTCCCTGCTCCAATACACCGTTCTGGGATGCAGGCAAGATCCCAGTGCTCTTCAGCTTCCCCTCCAGCCTGTTGTTAATGATTTCTCAGAGGTATTTCTCTTAAGAACCCGCTACACTAAGAAGTTATGAACCTGGATTAAGGAGAAGCAGTAACTGCTGATTGAACCAAGAGGAGAATCAACGAGCCAGTGTTTGAAATCAAGGAACAGAGTGCTTTTCCCCCATCAGTTCCACTGCAATGCTGTTCACTTCTTGCCTCCTGACTTTTACAGAGGCCTAGTTATTCTCATGTTATCCTGCTGAGCTAATTTTCCTCTCAGAAATAAAGTCCTGTCTGCTCGGGATCACAGCAGGAAGGAGTCAGGATTTTATACCATGGAAAGGACATTGGTTGTAATGCACAAATGGGGACCGGAGAAGCTGATGACCTTTAAAAAGGGAAGAAAATGGAAGGTTCTCTTACCTTTTGGGACCTGCAGAAAATAAAAGCATGGAACTTCTGCAAATACAAGCTCGTGGAGTAGTGCTGGGTGCCTGATTTGCAGCACAAACATGCCAAGCATGGACTCCAACCCAAGTAGGGCTGCATCAGCAGCAGTGAAATCTTTTGCAGCAAATGTCGTGTAAGTCTGCTGGGTAGAGTGGGAAGAAGAGCCTTTACCTCTTTGTGGTGGGGTCCTTAATGGATGTGCTGAGCTGCAAAAAGGCCCAGGGAGAGTTCAAGCTCCTGCTCCTACCTCCAGGTGTGACTGCCATGCAGACAGTGATGAAGGTGATAATTTGCTCAGCTATGAAGGTGATCTCTCCACAGGGAGGGACTTGCCCTGCCTCAGCCCACGCTGTGCTTTCCTAGGAAAAAAGGCAGCTCAGCATCCTGTACTCTTTGGAACATAATATCTTTTGCTGATAATAATCACATGTTGTCATCATGAAGGGCAAAACTTCATTAGCCAGCCAGGTCTGGTTTCTTTAGAAAATAATCAGAAACCAGCTAAAACCCAAAAGCCCCAGCACATTTGTGTGACTTACAGTGAGATTTTGTGACAGCCTGAACTGGATGGCTCATGCCAGTTCCAGCTCCTACCACAACACCCAAGAGGGCAGACCCTGCTGGTGGAGGACCCGTAAGAGGACAAAAGCCACAAAATCAACTCATCCAACCCCAAAACTGGGCAGTGGTTGCAAAGGGAGGGCATGGGGTGGATAGAGTGATTCAGAGAAAATTCCTCAGCTTTTTAAACCGTCCCTGCCCAATGGAAATGCCAAAAGAGTAGCAATTCTGCTTCCTTTCTGTCTTTCAGTGAAATCTTTTGCCTGGAGCAGATCGGGATTAGCTCGTTACAGGGCAGCATGTATGACACATCCTGGCCACAGCCTGAGTGAGCAGAGGCTGCTCTCCTCGGGGCAATCCCTGCCTCGCCCTCAATCTTGTACAGCTCCACACACACAGAATAAGGCTCGGTATAAATAACAGCTCTGTCTCCCCTCCTGCTCTCAAATGCAAGCAATTTAAATCAGAAGCCTTTCTTACAGGGAAGAGCAGAAAGCCAGTGTTTTGAAGCCACTTTCTTCTCACTTGTTAACATTAAGCCCAGCCTTCTGCTCATAAATAATGCATATAGCTCTTTTTCCTCAATTACACAGTAGTGTCAGATTCCACACTCTGCCTTCCCAGAGTTACTTTCTGTCTCTTCTGGAGACAGCAAGGCCCACTTGGATGTCTGCAAGAGCCACAGACTCATTAGACTTGATGAGGATCCTTTCCATCCACCAGTAAAAAGATCCACAACACCTTTGTCCTGGAGCTTCTGTAATTATCCCTTGCTGGGCTGAAGTGCTGGGGAGAATGTGTTTACAATAAACAGGTTTTGCCTTCTCCCAGCATTCATGGTGCAGAGTCTAAGTGCACTCCAGGATGCCAAGACGAGCTGGGCAAGAGGGTCACTGCACAGCTCATGGGCTGGAGTGCACGGAGAGAGAGGAATTAATGCTCCTGCTCCGTGGGCTGAGCAGGGAGGCAGAAAAATCATGGGGAATTCAGTTTGTCAGGTGTGTCAAAAAAGTGAAAACAAAAGAAAACAACCCCTCTTCTTCTCCTGCCCACCATCTTTTTTGATTAATTTAAACTTGCTGAGATGAGAAGCCAAGATTTCTGCTTTGCTATCAACAGCTTGCTCTCTATAGATACTGACTCATTACTGAGAGGCTGCCTGTCTTTATGCCTTAAACTAGGCAGCCAGAAAATGTTACACTGAAGTATTGCATGTTATAGATTGACAACATTTAAAACCTAGATGGCCAAGCTACTGATATAATTTCCATACTCATTAACCATGACATCTCCAGTTCTCCCCCACAGCATTCTGTCAGATTTAGCCAGACCCAAAACCTGTCTTAGCTGCCAGAAATCATTTCTTTACTCCTCCACGAATTGGCATCGCCTGAATGTGCTCTTCCCCCTCGGAGCAGAAGTTTGCAGAAATCCCTTTCCCGTTTCCCAGCTGTGCATCCTGCCTGCCCTGCGCACACACACGCTCTGTGAGCTGTCCACAGCCATGCCCTGTCTCGCTGGCGAGCCGCCTGCTCACAAGCTGCTCCAACAATTGCCCTTGAGCACGAGCCAGTGCCAAGTCCCCTCTCAGGAGTTCGTGCTCCGTGCGAGCTCTAACACGATCCTGCTGGATGGCTTCACCCCCATGCTGACATTCACCTCTTAGGGACCCCAGGTTTGCCGATGGCAACGAGCTCCTGAGTATTTTCCAGGCTAATATTTGCCAGGTTGTATTGTCACAGCCGTCTCACAGACCGGCAATCTGTCAATAGCAGGGTCGGGCTTACAAATGCTGTGTGACACAGGAGTGAAGAGCTCTCGGAGTTCTTGGTATGAAAGACTGTTTCATACATGATGTGACACTGGAGAGCAAGCACAGCCACAGGGACACAAGGTGGGTGCTAGGCTGGGCCAGGAAACCTTATGTGGGCATTTTGAAAGGGAAGAAGTTTAACTGGTGGGCGTTAAAAGGGTGAGAGGCCGCGTTTCCAAATAACTTCTCTTACAAGGAGAGTAACTTTAGCCAGTAACAAATCCTGCCTGTGAGCGGGAAGAGCTTCCCAGGCTGCCTCTGCACACAACCAGGGCAAATGCCAGAGTGTCCAAGGGCAGGTCACCCTCAGTGCTTCACAGCTGAAGTACCATTTGTGTAAAAATTCCATAAAGGAAAAGAGAGGAAGAAAAACACCTCTGTGCTACCAGGCTGGGGCATTCACCTGCAAAAGGACACAACTAAACCCTGGCCCTGGCACCACAAGCATTTGATTAATGCCACCAACTGCCACAGCATCAACGGGAAAAACATGTTCTCACCCACCTTGTATCTGTGGGGAGAACGAATCACGTCAGCCGGGAGCACAGAGCTCGCACTGCCCGGGGTGAAGCCCGGGCTGTGCTGCCTCACAAGGCATGTTCCTGCCCCAGGGGAGCAGCGTGCTCCTGGCACCTCTCACGTACCACTGATAACTGCTGGCTGTCCCCTCACTCACGGGCTCATCCCAGGTCAAATTACTTTTGCCAGTGTCAATGTGTTCTACTCATGTCCAGCAGGAAACAGGAGAAAGATGCTTTGCTCTACATTCTAAAGCTGGAAGGATGAAAATACATGTTCAGCTTAAAAATCTCGCTCAAAATATGGAACTGGTCCAAATGCTTCAGATTGGAGCAGCTCAGAGGAACAAAGAGAAGTCTTTCCAACAGACTCGGAACCCAGTCAGGAACAATGGGGCTCAGATTTAAAACACAACCCAGAACTGAGTTCTTGCAGTTCCTGGAAAATATGAGTGCTGGACTTATGCATTTTTTCATTCATTATTATTATCTCCCATAGGCATTCATCCTGATCTTAACATCTTTATTGTCCACATAGAGCAAGTTTCCTCTCAAACAGAAATGAATGTTCCAGTAAATTTCCTTAGACAAAAACATAGAAATTAGACAAAAAAAAAAAAAAGACCCCTTTATAACTTTTTAAAAACCATACACTTCATGTTGTGATTCAAAGTGCTCTTTGTTTCAGTAAGTATAAATACTGAATTTTACAAAGAAAAAAAAGCAAAAGCGAGAGGAACAAAACTCTTGTGTCATACACGGATTAGGTAACAATTGCAGTGTTAGTTCCAGACTGATTACACCAAGAGGCAAATGCTAGGTAAAGTCAGGGTTGTTATTTTGCCTCAAGGACAACAGATCTTTGTCCTGAACCCTGCAGTCAATACCTATAAATATTCAGAGTGTTGTCATAAAATTCTGAAAAACCTCTCTATCAGGGACACAAATGTAAGACCTTCTGCTTTAGAATTATAGCAGAGTTCAGTTAGAAGCTACAATTCATTCCTTAGAAGTGTAAGAATCATTTTGCATGCAATTCAGCTGATGTAAAAGATCTTTTTGCCTTCATCAGTCTTAAATCCTTTTAGCTGAACTCATTAGCAATGGGGACAGGGAGGACCAGTGTTATCTTAAAGCCCTCTGCAAGGGAAGTCAGTCCTTCTCTCAGAGAGGGAGCAATGGCCACAGAGGTGTCAGGGTAAGGGCGCCGGACACCTCAGAGCCCTCCCTGCCTCATCTTCAAACGAGCCTCAGTAAATCAGCCCTCCTGCAAAAATGCTGTGTGACCTCTGGTGAGAGAAGCAGTATAAAGCCACATGAACATTTCCTTTTATTATCGGTAAATACTCTTGAATTGGTTGGAATTGTTCCTGCCACTGATATCGCTGATCTCTGAAGAGATAAACACGAGCTGATTGATGACTTGTCTGCAAGATCTATTTCAACCACCCCCAGGCAGGATATTTTCCATGCGGGTAATAATAAATCTTACTATTGAATGTCATCAAATGAAAGAAAATTACTGTAAAAATAGGCACAGTTATGTATTTCTTATTACATAATATTAAGGAAGATTTTTCAAAGACTTGAGGAGCTTTCATTTACATGCCTGATTTTTTGGAATGTAATCCTTTTGCCTACATTTAATATATATATATTTTAAAGCCTTGTACAGTCACCCAATGTAAAGAGACTCTCTCCTCAAAATAGCCCGTTGTGTAGTCAGGTCTGGAAGGTGAGATTCTCATCATGGTTGAGACTGAATAAGAACAATGATATCCTTTCTCAACAGATACCAGGGCTGCCTTTTCCTAGCACTTTTTATGTGGTATTTTCAGGTATTACTCGCACTATTTTGTTCATTTTATTTGCAAAGGAAGCAAATGGCATCATTTCTGTCAGTTAACAGAAAAGGTTTGAGGGGAGAACTGTCACTCACTCTTATTGCTCCAAATTCTTTTTCTAAAAATGATTGTAGAGCTCCAGAGAAAAGTTCTCTCTTCGTTATGAGGGCAGCATTGAAAATGGTCCTGCCGCCTTATTTGTGCCAAGAAATAAAGGCCTAAGCTACTTTCTAGGACCTGTTACACACAATAAAGCCAATGCTTTGTACCAGGGTGGCTGTGCTGCAGAGGAAGGAAAATGTGCAAATCCAAAGCTCACATTCAAGATGTAAGCATAAGAGAAAGAGCTGTGAAAACAAGATTACAGGTGATCTACTTACCAAATGTTGCATTCCACCATCATATTATCTGCACAGTATCAAAAAAGCCCCTTTGGCCCCAAAGGCAATAATCCAGACAGAGAAAATGTGGAGATATGAGAAAGAGGCTGGAGACAAGAATTAATCTGAGGCAACATTTTCCTGCTCTCTCTGTCCTCAGTCTATGGAGGCCAGGGAAAATTCAGGCTACAGAGCCTGGGGAGAAAAGTGACAGTGAAAGAAGCAACCTGAGGGAGAATCAACAACTTGGTAGATTTGTCCTATGTGATCTCTCCTCTATGCAAAATCGACTGCTCCATTCTGGGAGCAATTTGTGCAGAGCAAAGATGGTGAGGAGGAAAAGAGAAGGAGAATTAAGAGAGATGGGAGAGCTGTGCAGCTTGAAGGGAACGTATCAACTCCTTAGGGATCAGAGAAGCTGTTGGCCAGCAGGAGATGTGGATGGTTCTGTAAAGACTGCGGAAAACCAGGCTGGAGTTCAAAGGCAGTGGAAGGAGAGTCTGGTACTGCCAAAATCCACCACAACCATGGATCTCATGAATGGAACAGTGACACATTGCACAGTCATTAATTTGGGGGTGTAGAGCCCAGTTAATGAAACAAGAGAGCCTTGGAAGGGTGGTCAGAAGCATCCTGGTCTAGATATTCCTATTCTAGACAAGAAAAGCTATGGAAAACTTTGGACCTGCCCAATTAAGAATCAAAACTGACTCTGGCTCTGAGTGTCCAGGCAAACCCAGCAGCATTTCTCCTTCATCAGCCCTGACTAAAGCAAAGCTGTGAGATGATCTCTGCTTTGAGCTCAGGGCTGGGAGACAGAGGCACTTCTCAGAAGCCTTCAGCATGTGATCTATAAAAAAGAAAGAAATAAAAGACTTTGGTTTATTAGTTTGTTACTCTCCAATCCCAACCATTACAGGACAGGCACTATGTTTATGATGGATTCATTTAGAGAACATTTTCTCCCTGCTCACATAACTGTGCTTCAGACTGAAGCCAAAGCTGTATGGGGAGGGGGGATAAAAGCTGCAGACGTTTTTCAGGACTATATACAACCCAGTACTTCAAAAGTGCACACAAGGAGATGAGCCAGCAATGAGGAGCTGGCTTGACCTGTAGGAAACTACATCCAATTTTTCATTGTATCACAAAGTTCTCCTGCAGCTTTGGCAAGCCCCCCCATTGCATGGTACAACTGTGAGAAGAAGACAGGAAATTCATAAAGATTCACACAATCTGCCATTTACTCTTCCAATAAGCAGTTTCTGTGTTCTTGGAAAGGTTTATTTTAAACTCAGCTTGAATAAAATTATTCCCTGACCATCTCTGAGCAGCTCTCCAGCATCTCTCACAAACACCAGGTTTCCAGGTACCACTGTTGCCATTTCACCTGCAGTTCATAGCACATCGACCTCATCTCTAATACACATGTACAGTCAAAATCACTGTGCCCACGGGGACCAATTTATTTTTCCATCACCTGTAGCTCCCTTCGGTTTATGCAGGAAGAAGCTGGCAGCCTCTAACAAGGAGTGTTATGAATAGCGTGGTAACGCCTTTCTTCATCCCTGTTAAATTTCTCATTTCATCTTGTGAAGTCAAATCCTGGTTTCTGCAAAGTCCCTAAAACAACCTACATTGATTATAATTGGCTCTGCAGTTGGACTGCATGTACTTTATCTCAAATTTTGCAGATTCATTGCCTACTACTGCTGTCTCCCTTCATTTAGATCCCACTGCCATTTATCCCACTGCCCTAGAGGTTGTTCTGGCAGCTGGAGGTTGTGACAGTCCTGACACAATACACAGGAGAGGTCCTTTCAGTAGAAAAGTTACCTTTCAGTCCTGTCTGACCAGGAATTACGGCTTTTGCCTTGTCCCTATATATGCATCACCCCTTCTCCCCCATTAGGAGCTGAGGACTCAGTCAACTGCCAAACTGCACAGAAAAATCCTGGTGCACAGAAGAGGATCCAGTACCTCTGGGTGGTTTATGATTTGCATTCTTTGTTACAGAAGCCAGTAAAAACAAGCCAAAATATCAACTTATTGCTTCAGTCAGACTATTTGCATACAATTTGAAAGCACAATAATTCTGAATCCGTGTCCAAATCCTTATGTTGCTGATGCATAAGGAATAATACAACAAGGTAAAATCCAAAGAAAAATAAAACTTCACATCAACAGGCAAAGCTAATTCCACGAAGATGCATCAAATCATGGCTGCTGAGGATTTCAGCGTTCAGGCACTTTTGTGAACATTATGACAAATTTGATCTGTTTTCTCCACGTAAAACCAAAGCCAAACAAGCTTCACTGGCATGAACTTCTCACATTGCTTCTGCTTCTGTTTGTAATTACCAATGTCCACAGCTCACTGAGCTCAGGACAGATGCTGCTGCCTAGCCCTGGACCCTTGGCACTGTCCTGTCCATGCAGGGGAGTAACCGGGGTCACTCCACAAATGGAACAATCCCAGTGTGCACCAGGAACTCTTCACATGTTGCTTCACCGTGCTCTGCTGAAACCCCAACTCTCCAGAGTTCCACGGGTTCGTTCCCGTGTATTTCATCGTCTTGGTCACAAATGTATCACAACAGTGCTTCACACAGGTCTCCTGCCGCTAATGCATCCCCTCGCGGGGTTATCTAAGAGCTCCTGGTACAAACCCTCTGATAAGCAGCACATCCAGCGCTATCAGCAACGCGTTATGAAAGGAATGTCGCAGCAAAGCGCTGCCGAGTCACAAGACAAAAACCACCCCGGTGTTTACAGCAGGGTAGGAAATACCACATTAAAATAAAAGCATGACAAGGGAAGAGCGCACACTTTGGGGTGGAAAGAAATCTAAACCAACCCTAAGCTCCTGGTTCCTTTGTCATTGAGTCAGTGCATTACAGAGAAGATTTGTTTGGAGTGAAAGGCTTTTTGTGAAGCTTTATCTTGGCCTCTAGCAGACAGAACTGACAACCCTGAAGTGGCAAAAACCACTTGCCAAGTGCCACATTCAGTGAACAAAGGAACCCAACACCATGCATGGAACAGCAAACTATCAGCTCCCAGGGGGAAGTGTCATTTTCACATCCAGTTTGCTACACCAGAGTGGGAGAGAAGCTCCAACTGTTTTGAATTCATGTGTCAAGTCAATCACAGGAACAGATAATATTGGAGTTATATAAAATTTCGGAAGGAACCCCCACCCACCACCTGTAACACTCACTCGCCACTGTCAGAACAGTTCTGTAACTGAAGACAGCACCAAAGAGAAGTTGTCCTTACGGCTTTCTGCACAGCAGATGATGGGATCATTACAATTTATTCTGCATATGAACTGAGAAAGAGAATAAGTGTTTATTTTTATTCCCACCAGAACAGTATCTAAAAGTTTCCAGTGGACTCTTGATTGTAAGTGCTACTTGCTTGATTTTAGTTTAAAAGTTTTGCATCTTAACACAAAAAGGAAGGAAGGAAGGAAGGAAGGAAGGAAGGAAGGAAGGAAGGAAGGAAGGAGACTGCCCTACAGATGACTTCAGCCTTTTTGACAGCAAAGCTTTGCTGTCCCCCCAAGGGAAACCAAACGAGATCCATTTTTGTTTCCTCCTTGTACCTGAACCAAGACCCTCCAAATGAAGGGATTTCTGTTCACCTGCAGAGGCAGTGTTGGTGTTAGAGCTGGGAACTGAGAAGCCAAAAGCCATGTCCGGAGGAGACATGTCCAGGACCTCCACACCAGGGCTGGGGATGGTCTCAGGCATTGTGCTGGGCACTGCAATGCAATGAGCTAATTCCTGCCCACAACTAATCCAGCCAAACTGCATTAACAAGACCTTGGACATGCACTGAGGAGCTGAGCCTCTCCAACTTTTCTCCCACAGAGGAGTAGGAGCTTGCATAGGGTAATTTCTGAGCCCAGGCAGAAGAGCTTTGTGTGAATAGTACCTAAAAGCATTCTTGATGCCATGTGCAGAATCTTAGACTCCCTGATGCTGCAAGTCTCACCCCTCGACCTTCTGTAGAGCCTTCCCCCCCTCCTTTGTGCACACTCAGTGCTAAACCCGTGAACTCGAGTTTTACCCTCTGCTGTGTGACAGGACACCAAGGAGGGATCACATCTGCCCTGATTTCCCCATCCACCATTTCCCAAATTAAAGCTACACCAGCCCTGTCCTCTTTCATGAGCACCGAGTGAGAGCAAAGGGAGAAAACCACAAGGGGAACAGATGCTGCAGTTGGAAGAACAAGAGAGAGAGAGAAAAAGATACCACTGCTCTCTGAAAGCATCCAGAAATGTTCCCATTCAATTCATTCAGGCCTACACAAGATCAGGGAGAGCACAGGACTACTGTGAGCTAAATCTAGGTCACATATGATCACAGCAGCACAGCTGCCGTCATCTCAATGGCCATGTGAAGTGAGTGAGGACTGCAGCAAGGACCTCTGCTGAAGAGGTTTTTTTTTTTCAGTCCCGTTTTACAATTTCCCCTCATTAAGGTGTATTTTCCGGCAGGCCTGTGAGTACATTGGGTCTTCAATTGGGGTGAAGGATTTAGCTATAAATCCCAAAAATGATTTAGTCAGTGGAATTTCTGTAGGATCATTTAAATAGTTTATAGGCTGCCAGGCAGGATTTTAACCTTCTAACAGTGACAGGAACAGTGTTACTTTCCTGTTCTTTCGAATGCCAACATATTTCTTAGTTCTCTTTGTTTCATATCTGTTGTGGATACACATTGCTCCCATTTTCATTAAGGAAACAGGAATCTTATGCTGTTTTAATACACCTGTGAAAACTTCTTGAAATCCTCTCATTCAGCGCTCTCTTTTTGTTAAATACACAGGTCAAACCCTGTGGTCCCTTCTCCCCCTTCAAACAGAAAAGTTAAAATAAATGCATGCACACGCACACAAAAAAAAAAAAAAAAAAAAAAAAAAAAAAAAAAAAAAGGGGAAAAAGAAAAGAACTAGGACAGCACAGCCCCAAACCATTATCTTTTTTCTTTATATTTAAACAGACCCTCCAGCACCTTCTCCTTTCCCCTTTTCTACACCTGAATAAAGCCAGGCAGGATCTAAAGCCCAAATACTGAACACTCCTGCAATTCAGGAGATTAGAGGAAAGGACAAATGTTCCTGGGTGCCATGAAGTTAAGCCAAGCATCTTGGAGCAGCATTCATTAAGGAACTGTGCCAAAAGTCCTGGCGCAGGCAGCTGGAGCAGGAGCAGCTGCGGCTGGGGAGCAGAGGAAGTGCTGCACAGCACAAGGCAGGAAAATAATGCACACAGGGAGCCTTTGGTGGAAGTGAGGATGTTACAGATACAGCATTAATAAGGATTTGTTCCCCAAAACAAGCAGCCCCGACGGCAGAGCAACAGGAAGTCAAATCACCTAAGTGCAAAGGGACTGACTCACACCTATTGTGAGACCTGGCCATTTGTCTCCTAAGGTTTTCCAAACCCGGTGATGCTGCAGCCCTTTCCAAGCCCTGGGACCAGCCCAACTGCTTCCAGCCTCAGGGAAAAGCAGTGACACTCAGGGCTTAGGGCAACGACTCCTTTAGAATCACGGCTGCTAATTATGTAACTCAGTATGTGTGGAAAAGACAGATATTTTAATGCATGTCTGATCAAGAGCAAAGGCTCATCTCGGTATCTTAGGTAATATGTTCTTTACCAGGGACTAGAAGTAATATCTCTGCTATAATATTAAAAAAATCTGACATGAAATCAATCCTGGCTGGAGATCCTGGGTGGTAGCTGACCTTGGCAGCACAGCCCTCCTGCCCTAGGTCAGTCTCTCCCTGTGGAAGATCAGAAGGGATTGCAGTGGTTCTTCAGATCCATTGGCCTCCCTGAGATTTGGGGGGTCTGGATGAAACCTTAACCTGCTCCTGGCTGCCAGGCTCAGGTTTTGCAGGTAGCTGAGGAGCCCGCGTTAGCTGGTTTGAATTCAAAATTCAAAACAGATGAACCAAGTAACTTTCAATCAAATTAGAACAGTAGGGTTTGTTCTTAATCCACAACCATTTAATCTTCCGACTCATTAGTTGTGCACAGGCTCTATGAATATGTATATCTGGAAGGAAAAAAAATGTCTTTGACCTTGATGGGAATGATAACACACATCTCAAGTAGGTGTGAGCTCACCTTCCATCACACTCACGTTATTATGTAGATTTAACAATTCCTATTGCTCTGAATCAGGATACTGAGAGTTACAGGCAATCCCGCAGCCAATTAGGGTTCTGATGAACCTGGAATGATTAGCACCGTATTTACAGCCAAGCTGCCTCCTACCAATTTGCATGCAAATAAAAATATATCTGTTTTAACAGGCCGTTCTAGGCAACATAACCAGGCTCCAACAACTGGGGTGAGGAAGAGAAGAAGTGCATTCAAAGACGAAAGCTTCAGAGCAGGATTTGGTTTAAGATCTTGAATATCCTGTTTTAATACATCAGTGTCATTCCTGCAGTCCCTAATGAAAAACTATTCATACAATTTATTTTTTTAAAGAATTTAAATCCACATACAAAAATACTTAGCCACACTATTTCTAGAATGAAGAGCTCAGCTATCAGGAACATTTCCTCAGTTTAAGAAATTATTCTATACTGCTAAGAAAAATAAACTCATGGGCAAGTTGTCCGAGATTCATCTGATTTCCTGGTTTATACTTTATTTCTCCTTTTACTGAAATTAATGGGGGAGCTTCCTTTGACTGCAACAGAAGTAGGATTGTAAAAACCCTGTCTTCCTTTGGTCTGTTTTGCTCATCTTGCATTCCATTACAAAAGCTTTCAAAACTGACCTTGACACTTGTCCACACTTCCTGCAATGAGAGTGGCAGGACTTGTACTGAAGTCAGTGGGAATTAGGCATAAGTACCCAATGCATTTTGGGCACTACACCTGGAAAATATTTCAATATGAAACATTTGTGAAGCACAGACACTGGCTCGGGCTAAAGACAGCCCTAGGGATCAGGGGCTAGGAAAGAATCTGACTCAAGTATATAAGTAGGACTCTTGTGTAGCTCTTGCTGAAGTCTCCCTCTGGAAGCTGTAACAAAGCCGCAGAGAGATCCAAGAAGAGTCATCTCCTGTTCCCTTTCTTGCTTGGGTTTTCATCGTAGAGAAGACCAAGGTGTCCCATCAGAGAAGTCCAGAGGCAGGAAAGGGGACAAACTAAAGAATACAGCAAGGGAAGGGGCCCTAAACCCCAGTCAGACAAGAAAGAACCCAAGCAGGATCATGGCAGGAGACTGCAACCTCCTGCTGCCTGCAACAGCTGTAAGGATGAGAAGCAAAATGTGGATCTCTGCTGTGTGAATACCCCAGGCAAAATCCTGATAAAATGGGGAGTGCAAGGCAAAGAAGCCACTGCAGACTGACTGGCAGAATCACACGAAGGGCTATATTTAGTCGTGTGTTCTTCTCCCATTCAACCATTCTGTTCCTATCTGTTTGCTGTCTCCATTGTTGTTTATTTTAAAAGCCCCCATGGACCAGAAATTCCACATTTGTGACGGAGCCTCCGCAGAAGTAACTTCTTCCCTCAGCAACAAAGCAAATGCCAGCTGAGAAGGGGCTCCCACTGCAGAGGCAGCGCTGCCCTTAAGTGAACCAGCATCTACACGTGCAGTGCAAAGCCTTCCCTCCAAGTGGGGAAGACCTTTTAACTTGACTCTGCCCGTATCAAGGGGATTAAGGGTACCATTTAACTCAGCCCAGCTTCTCAGCTAACAGTATCCTTGCACGCACCTCCACTGCTCTTTGGCAGCTCCGCGCAAATTCACTTGAGCCAGCTCTTAAGGCTTTTATCTTTAAAGCCAATGTAGATAAAAAGTTCAGGAGGCCACGGAGATGCAACCTAAAGCTGCCCCTCTAAAGTGGCAGGCTCCAGATGAGCGAGGGAGCAGCAACAGCTGGTGCCTCGGTGCTTACACCGAGGGATCCCAGCCAGAGCTGGCCCTGCCACATCTGAGGCAGGATTTGCCCGCCCAGCAGCATCCCAAACCTCCAGCTTCTGAGGAGAATCTGCTCACAAACATCATCTGTTTCCAAAGGATGGCTTGTGCTGGGGTGAAATGAAACAAGTCCAGTTGTTGCGTTTCTTTTTCCCTGTGGAGCAGGTTCAGGCCAAAGAAATTTAACCGCTACTCAGCTGTTTTCTGCTGACATCGCTTGCATTCCTCCCTCTTCTCAAATAACATTTAGAACTCCCTGCCAGATAGTGCAACTTGATATATGCCCTGATGATAGAGGGTGGAGGGGAGGAAAGTACATTGGCTAATATTTTTCCATTACAAATCTAAACGACCCAATCTACAGTTTAATCTGCAATAAAAACAGCAATTTCTGAAAGCTGGGTCACTGACTTGAGGCCAACACTTGTACCTGAAACCTTTATCTGCGGATCTCTTTTAAGAAGTTGTGATAAAATTACTATCAGTGCTACTTCCAAGCTACAGCTTTTGAAGCCACCCAATGGATTCTGAGCCCTAGACTCCTGGATCTGGAGACAAGATGTGACTCTGCTTGGAGCGGTGCAGCTGGCAGTGGTCACGGTGCCAACAGCCTCATTCAACCCCGATGAGATTTTTCCTTCCCAGGTACCTCAGAGATCCTTCAGTATCAAAAAGGATGGTTTGCCTTTCATGAACTCAAGTCTCAGTGGCTGCCACCAACGGAGGAGAAAGCCAGCATTTACCACACAAGGGTTTTCCTATACTAATGGCAGGAAATACCACAAATACCAGGATGAAATAAAAATCCACAGCCCCTCCAAATGCCACATGAATTAGCAAGGTAAGGGCTTAGAATTTCTGGTATTTAGATGTCAATGCTCCTCTATGTGTTTGGAAATTGGGGGTTTATTACTGCCTTTTATCCACAAACATAAATTTGGCTATTTTTGCCTCCTGATCACAACAGCAGTGCTCTCAGTACTAATATATTTCAAAAATACGCAATGGGAATGATATGTCAGGAAAAGAAGAAAACACAGTTTTGGCCGTGCTTCTGCCCTGCAAGAGAGGAAAGACGAAGTCCTTTCTTTCTGTGGGGACTGAACTATGCTGGGATATTTGGTCCATTTACTTTACCAACTCTCTGAGCTTCTCTCCCAGGGCTGGGAGAGCAAAAATATGAGAAATTTTACTCCAACGTCAGCTGGCCTGAGGACAAGGAGGACAGAACCCTCTGAGGGAAGGCAGCTCCCCAGGGGCTCACAACTAAGAAGTATTTCAGCTGTAAAAGCTTTGCTCTCCCTGTCACCACAGCCACGGCTACTGGACGTGCAGCTGGAGCTCAGCCCCTGTGAGCTGCATGGACAAGGATGGACAGACAGCCCCTTTCATTCCTCACACCCCAGGATTAGTGACCATTTGTCTGGCTGTACGTCCTAAAGATGGAGTCTGAACCCTGGTGGAGGCATGAAAAGCATAAATATCCTCAGGTTAAACAAAACCCTTAGACCACAGCAAGTTTCCACTTTTTCTATGACTTCAACATTTATCACCTAATCTAAACGGTACCACCACCAATCTGATTTATTCTGCAATCCCCTCTGACTTGGTCCAGGGGCCAAATACCACTGGAATGTGACAGAATGTGCCAGCAATGAGTCCTGGGTCCACCCTGTCCCCTTACAGGTCCCTGAGGGCCCCTACTCACGCTGCCAGAGCCTGCTGGCCTAACCTGATACAGACATTGTTTCATTCCAAGCAGTCACTAAAACATCTCTTTGTAAGGGATTTCCAAAGTATATTTATCACGAGGTGTTCTCCAGTCCTTCACCCCTATGGGGACATTCCTGGAACAGCCAAAATTCAGTTCTCTCTACGCCTCAGAGTCAGGAGACAAGTTAGTTGGCTTGGAGCTTGTATGAATAAATCAGCTTTTAGAGGGGATGAAAGAAAAACGTGACAGAATTTGGTCCTTCTCATTCAAAAGACCTTATCTAGCAGCAGAGGGAGCGAGGAGGGCAGATTCACCTTCAACATGATAATCTCCTGCTAGCTCTCCTTACAGCATTCCCAGCTCCTGCCCTTCACTGGATGCTGAGCACGAATGTAGGAATGAATCACTGCTGATCTTGGCAAAATACCAGTCTCCCTCCCTTTGCTCCAGCTTGGAATAATCCCAATTTTCCAAATGGCTTCAGTGAATCCAGGATTTAAATTCAGCTATTAAAAAGTAGCGGGAACCCATAAATCACAGGCTTTATATCAGTGAGCTCTTTGATGCATTTAAAACAATTACTGGGGAATATATGATCTTCCTAAAAATAACTATTTACGTGAACACCAAGAGAAAGCTACTGTCAAAACAGAATACGTGGACAATCCCATCTCCACCCTCAACCCCCAAGGCAGGCATGAAGACTCTCTTCACTCTATTTTGCTGCTCACAGCTGTATTAGAATTGATAATACGCCAAAATGACACATGCTTATGATGATGTTAGAGCAGCATAAAAATTATGCAGTAAATTAATGTATGCAGCAGATTAAGGTATGCAGTAAATTAATGTATGCCTGCTTTCAAGGCCAAGAGGGTGGAGATCACCAGTCCACAGGAGGTAATTTTTTTCACCCATCGTATTGCTCACAGAATGGCTTGTAATTACAGACTTCTATACAACAGACATGTATCAATGGTGACATTTCATTCCTGCCATGGATATGAACACAGGAGTGCTGGATCAGGCAGAAAGAGCTAATCTAGAAGTAGCTCAAAGAAAGAAGATTAATTCATTCTGCAGTCCACACCTTGCCAGAAATTTTTACCAGCAGAAATTTTCCAGCCTGCAACCCACAATATCGTTCTGCCATATGCAGTTTTCGGCTTCTGCTGCTGTTGTTTTCAGGTTTCCAGTACTGCTACTGGTCTGTCACCAGAGCGTGACAGGGTCTGTGTAGCACACGGATGTGGTTCCCACAGCAGCAGCAATGGGAGCTGCCATCTCTGCTGCACGTGTGGTGACAAAATATGACTTGTATTAATTAGGTTTTGGAGCAGAGAACAGGCTTCTATTCACAGCTGCCCCACTGGAGAGGTTAGAGCACACTTACCACCTGACCCCAGTCAGGACATGGCAGGAAACCACACAGCAGAAGAACATCAGCTCCAGGTCACAGGAAGCACCTGTGGCACCAGATGCTGCTCCTGAATATCTGCAGTGGCAACAGGAACACAGAACCTCTCTGCTCTTACCAGCTCTTCTGCAACGAGTCAGGACCAACATACAACTTCCACCACTGAGGTGACCTCTGTCATTAAACCTACCCAACCTGCACCTTGGCTCTGAAACTCACCCCATTGGTGGTGTGTGGGGCCACAGAGCTGCTCTGGTGACCCTACAGACCAAATCCATGCTCTCCTGTGGATCTTACAGGTTGCAAATCCATGCTGAAAGAAAAACCCTGCCTCATGGATGGTGGGATGACAGAGACACTCCAGCCTGCAAAGAAGGCTTTTCCCACAGTGGTTAGAGCTGGCTGGGACAGGAAGAGGGAGCTCTTCCACTGTCCCCTGCAGAAACCCAAACACAAGGACATTGCTGAGTTTTGTCCTCTCCTTCCCAGTCTTTTGTCTTCACTCTCACAGCCCTAGATCCCTTCATCTTCTTTTGCTGCTACTTCTACCACCCCTTCCCCAAGAAAGGGAACATTGCTGCCGAGCTGGCAGTGCTGGGGTGCTGGAATCCTGCAATTTGCACTTCTGAGCCTCCCTGATCCACCTTCCCAAGGCTTGCTCTGTGGTCCTGCTGACATGAGGCTACCAGGGAAAACAGGCTCAGAGATAACCTGGTGGGGGGCATCCAGCTCCAATTGAACACAAAGCTGGGAGTAGGATTTACTGCACAGAGCACTAAAAATCTTTGGGTTTGGCTTCCTCATGCATCAAACTCTTGACTCTCTGCTCTGTGTGCACAAGATGAACGTTATTGGTACAACCCACTTAGGAAACCTCTGAAAAAGATTCAGCCACTGCAGCATGATGAGGGAAGATGTCTTGATTTAAGAACACAGGCATTACTAGAAAGGGAGAAAAAAAATAAAAGGGTCCCTTACTGTTCTGACATATCAAAAGGAGACTAATGAACCACCAGTTCATAGAACGACCCTGCTCTTCATTTCAGAGCCAGGCTGGCCTTTTGTGTTAAGGACACTGAATAACAAGAGCAAGAACAAACAGAAAGAACCCTTTCCCCCTGCCCAAAGTAAATCCTGAAATGAAATAATTTAAAAACTACACCCTTCTGCCCTACTTTAAGGTCCACATAAGAACAGATGAAAAGTTTTGTTCCATTGGCAAAACTGAATCAAGGCTTTTGATCCTCAAAGATCTCTTAATCGCTTTGCACATCGGTTCTTTTCATTATTTCAAACATACTTGAAGACAGACACTTTCCTCTCTCCCTTTTTTTCCTCTTTTTATTTTTTTTTTTAAAGACTTCTCTGTGTTTGGGCCATTTCCCAGCCAACTCTGTCAGGATGGCAGACAGCTGTTTGTTCTTTACTCACTGTGAGTTTCAACATATACACATGTTGAACTGTATTAGCGAAGTCCAAAAAAGCAGAATCCTTGCCACCAAAAGTGATCTAGCTCACAACATCCACCTCTTCGCCCTTCTGGTGCTTAAGAAAAGTTCCAAGGAAGATTATATGCTTCTGGTTAAAAAAGGAAAGTAGTTGTTGGTGGGATGATTGCTGGGTTTTTTTAAAGCTCGACTCAGAACTGGAGTCTCCATCACACCAAACTGAACTTAAATCAGGGTTTCTCAAAAATCTAATGTCTCTGCAATTCCAGGAAGTCAAATCCAGCAACAAATCACCAATTCTTAAAAAAATAAAAGGATAGAATTTACATTAACCCAGGGCATCTTAACACCCTTGTGAGATAAATCCAGATAACTGGAGGCAGAGATTTCCAACAAATATATGTACAGGGTCCTTTGTTGTTTTATTAAAATCTTAATCCTGGTCTTGCACTCACCACCCATCTGAATGAGCAGAGACATTTCCTGAAGCAAAGACCATTCCCCGCTTGTGCAAGACTTTGCAACAAGCAGGCTCCCAGAAATTAGACAACAAATTATGGACAGGAGAGATGGGAGGCGGAGTGAGAGTTGGCCAGCTCACGAGCCATCAAGGGGGATGGATAACATCAAAACCAAACTCCACCTGGAAAGCTGCATGTAGGCAGCAGAGCAGAGCAAGTTTAATGCGTTCGGAGCCTGAGGCATTGTTTAGCAAGTGGGTGGATGCTTTTTGAGCCAACTTCATCTACCCAAATGGTGTCAGAGCCATTGTAAACTGCCTTGTTAAATTATGGTCACAAAGCAATCCAGAGCTGAGGAGGGCCGGCAACAAAAGGCTGCACAACACAAAACAGGCGCGTGCTACAGGAGGCAGGTAATGGCAGCACCTGATCTGCAGGAAACCTTCCTCACCCTGCAGGCAACACCACCAGCCTGAGCCCCTCAGAGCTTGGGAGGACACTGTCTCCATCTGGGCTACCTTATCCAGACTCCTCCAGGTTTCCTTCTTACTAACAAGAGGAAAGAGTCTTTCTGGTGGGTGTCAAAAGATCTGACTTTGACTTCTGCATGCAGCTGTCAAACAGAGCAGTCTCCTCCAGCCTCCTCTGCCTTGACTCCTCTCTTTTTTCTTGCATTTGTCCCATAAAGGCAGGGGAAGTCTGTAAATAAATACAGTACCTTGCCCCACAGTACTTGTACTGATAACTGAGCTTTCAGATTCAGCCACAGTAAAGCAACATTTAGACCCTGCTCATTTATTCCACTGCACCAGATGAGTCAGATGAAACACAGCTGAGACCACACCAGCTATCACTGCCCCACAAACCACTTCACTGGCCTCGAAGAGAGACGAAAACCCCAGATCCCTGCCTGACAAGTGTCCTGCCTGCAGCCCTGGGGGTGTCTGCAGGCTGAGAGCTGTGCCCAGCTCTAGCCCACAGAGACCTCACTGGCACTGGACACGTCCACACGGCCAGAGGACAAAGCGGGAGATGAGTTTCCCCTCAATTTTTAGGAGCAAACCACTGCCCAACATAACAAGCATGTTTTCCAGTATTCACCAGAGCACAAAGCTTAACAAGAGAGGACTAAAAGGAAACCAGGGATTCGAGCCACCTCCCAACCAGTTTTCCATAATGGGAATGCCAGACATGGGCTGGCAGCTGGCGTGTGGCAAGAGCGAGCTTCTCCTCAGGGCCTCCCTGAGGACACGACTGCCTCACCTTCACAGCCATGGGGCTTCTCACTATAGGTGTCTGACATTTTGCAACACCTTCCTGCACCTCAGTCCCACATCTGTCACAAGTCACAGCCAAGTTCTGCACTTTGCATGGATTTCTAAATATTGTACCTACAGTGTCCTGCTGCTGGCAGGGTAATTTCCAGTTCTGCCCTTCCCAGTTCATGTTGTAACATTAAACTTTATTTTACTTGGCAGCCAGAGCTCACTTTTTAAGCAGCTGTGAGCAAAAGACCCCTCAAGTGATGCAAATAAACATAGTTTTATTTTTAATTTGTAAATTAAAATAAACAACTTGTGTTCCAGGCAGTGCAGTCCACATCTATGTCCATAAAACCCCACACAGAGCAAAGGAGACCTGGCCTCTCCAGTGCTCTGAGAAGCCTGGTTTTATCCTTAATATTGCACATTGATAAGGATAGAAAACTTCTGATGCATCTCTGAGTCCTTTTTGCATAACCCCCTGAAATGTGAGGCCTGCTGTGCAGACTACAGTTTCCACTGAAATAGAAATCCAACTGAGCAGGAGATAGGAATCAAACCTAGAGCATAGGTTTAACCTACAGAGAACACAAACTGTGGAGTAGATCTGACTAGATTTTGTCCATGGTCTTATTCCTCATGGTGAGGGCAGGTTTGTAAAGACCACATTCGGGAACTAACTCCCCACAGCAGCAGCAATCTGCTGTTTCCCCAAGAACATCAGGTCTGAATGCCCAGTAAATTTTCATCCTCATTGCTGATGGCAGTGGTTTTATTCCTGACAAACTGAAACCACTGAAGCCCAGCACTAAAATGCAAGTTGGTCATACCTCACCCAGCCTGACTCCCTGGAAACACAGGGGTGACAGAGAGACCGAGGCAGTGTCTGAGGCCTGGCGTCACCGCGCTGCCACTCCACACACAGCTCCAGAGCAGGAGCAGCAGATGGAGGAGGATTGTTCAAATGGCAGAGCTGGGCCTTCCTTCGGAGACATACGGCTCTAGAAACGGAGTAAAACAACCAGTGAGGAGGTTTGAGGAGAGCAGTCCTGGAACACATGTGAGAAACAAATGCAAGGCTGAGCAGGGGCTCTGGAGCTTTTGTTGTTCCTGGCATGGCACTATGTCGGATACACAAGGT
This sequence comes from Tichodroma muraria, assembly GCA_013390105.1. Classification (NCBI taxonomy): domain Eukaryota; kingdom Metazoa; phylum Chordata; class Aves; order Passeriformes; family Sittidae; genus Tichodroma; species Tichodroma muraria. Next base: position 53,827 of record WAAG01033715.1, read on the forward strand.
CTTTTTCAAGTAGGACCAATTTTAAATGAAACACCTGATGAGTGCCTATTTCAAACTATATTCCTCAAGATAGAGGAGATAGCCAAAAGCCTGGGTCCTGCAGTCTCTGGCACAGTACAGGTCTCTGTGACGAAGTAAAACCCAGAAAGTGGAGATGCACCAAACATGCACAAAGCTTCCAACCTAGATGTGCCCACACATGCTGCTGTACTACAGAGAGGTGCCAAGAGCAGAGCTTCTTGAGTTATAAAGGCACACAGGCAGGCAATGAAAGAACTTCAGTTTTGTGCTAAGTTCCCTTAGCATATAAACTATATCTACTATAAATATACACACGATTTATTTATATGTAGTAAAGGCACAAGGGCTCAGGAGCACTTGGCTCACTTTGAGTTTATGTCCCTCCCACAAGCTTTCTGCAAAGGTTTGGGAAACCTTCTGCTCCTGTCTTCCTCTGGGTTGGGTTGTTACATTTGTAAAATAAAAAAGTCAATCCTTCACCTGTTCCTGGTTCAGATCCACTTGCATCGGCATTGGAGCATGGATGCAATGATGGAGCAATTCAGATCACTAATTTTTCTGTAAGCTAAATGTTCGTATTTGTGCATGGTGAGGGGCTGCCATTCTGCTGCTGCTCCTTGAGATTGATTTGGGTTACTGTGACTGGAGAAAGAAGAGGAAAATCACACTGCAAATTCACCAGTTCAGGACATCATGGTATCAGTGCAACTGGGTGGGTCGAACAGCTTCACTGTGGAGTTTGGAGATACAGGCCAGTTTCCATTAGTCCCTCCTGCGGATGCTCTAACTCAGAAGACTGTTTCCCGTACCTCTGCCCACCAGCTTTTCCCAATTCAGCCCATTGCTAGTGGGAGATTTGTGCAAGAAGCCAATCTGCTATTCTAATGCAACTCAAAGCCAACTCCTTCAGCGGACAAAATACAGTCAGAGCAAATTTCATATCTGCTTTCCCAAGGTCCCTTCTCTCAAACAAATAAACAACAAAAAAAAAGTTTATTTTTACAGAGCTTGGCTTAAAAAGCCAGACTTGGAAATGTACTGAGTGGAGCAATTCTCCAGCACCACCCAAAACTAGCCAGCAAAGGAAAGCTCGCCAAGGCTGTTAATTTGTCGGCTGGGGGGGAAATGAAACCTATTGCTGCCATCTGCACAAAGGAAACAGAGGCAAAGCAAAATCCTGCTGTGTGAGCAGAAAGAAAGGTTCAGCACAGCAGAGACAACACAAACCATATGAGACACTTGTTAAATCCCCTCCCTGCTTCTTTTTCCACCACTAAATGCTGCAGGACAATGATCAATCTATTCAATAGAAGCTTCAAACAAGACCCCCAGGACCATCAGTGGTGCAGGTCTCTGTTTTCCTACAGATTCTGGCACATTGAGAGCCTGCTCCGTGGTAAATCTTTAAGACAACATGAATAGTTTGCATACTCTGAGCCCCACAGATGGTTTGGATCTAAAGACCTTGTGCAGACTGCAGTGGTCATGAAACCCATCCTCACAGCGAGAATTCGGGATGCACCACATTTTTATCGTTGCTTATGCTGCTCAGTTTGTGAAGCAGAACAAACAAGTGAGCTTTTAAAAAACAAAGGCAGTTTGAAAAGAGCTTGATCTGCTGTGAGCTCTTGGTTCAGCTCATTTCATCCCAAAGGTAAGGATGGCTCTCATGTGGGCTATTGCCCAGGTGAAGAAAACCTCTCCCTCAGTAATCCTGATCTGGTGGGGGTTAATCTGCAATCGCCTCTATCTGTGGCCTGGGCGCCTACAGCTGCACCAACATCTCAGGCTGGAAAGCTGGCAGGAATACCTTGGTAGTGCACCAGGAGGCTCTGGGAATTTCATTACATTTTCCACTCACCCAGCGTGTCTCCGGAAGGCCATCTACGGAAGAGAACAGAACCAGCGTGTTGCCGCCCAACCCTCTGGAGTTTCTCCTTTCACACCCACTGCCAAAGCACAAACACCCTCACCCCAGGCCAAATTCTGATCTTCTTTTTACAGCAAAACCCCAAATCCACTAATATCAGCTACAGGCTCTTGCTGCAACATCTACTGACCAGCAATCCCAAAGAGGACAAGTCCTCCCCTCCTGCCTCAGCAGTGTTGAGCACTGATTCTCCATTGCTTCCAACTGAAGTTAAAAGAAAAAATCCACATCCCAGCACTGTCCCTGGAGTAGAGGGACTGGCATCCCCCCTTCCAGGCTGGATGGAGTCTACAGTACATGTTCAGGCTTGTTGCAGCCTGTCCCTCAAGTGACACTTGTAGTGGTGCCATGGCACTCCGGCACTTTTCACTTCAGCTTTGAAAGAAGCTGCAATTCGCAGAGCTGGCAGGGGCAAGGGGTGAAGAATTTATCAGCTCTGCAGTTGATTTTAGAGAGGGCACACACAAAATGCAGCTCAGCTGGATTCATTCATCTCCTCATCTGAGCAGATGTGAGGATATCCGGTGACCTTGTTGAAAACAGACTCACCTGGAGAGATTCAGAGATTTCTACCGAAACCAGAGCTCTTCCAGAGGAAAGTTTGCACTTGGTGATTGCAAAATTCTCCCTGCAAGCAAAAAATCCTGCTGCAAATAACAGACCACCAGCAGGGTCTCACACACAGAGACACCTCTGTGCTCACAGGATACAGAGAATTTCCATAGGAGCCAGAAAGAGGAAGAAAAGATGTAAGACTCAGGAGTCCTGACTCCATGCCTGGTAAAGACTGTTCCCTCCTTACAGGAGATGTATGTCACTTTTTCAGTATGCTCACAAGACCTGGGGGACAACCAAGCAGACCTCCTGCCCCAGGCACCAAAATGTCACTCGACAAACTAATGAGGGGTTTGGAGTAAGAGTGTGCCCTCCAGATCTGTCCAGGAGAGACGTGGCACCCCTGAGGCTGCTGTGCGCGAGCAGCCTCAGCGCTGTGCCCCGAGGTGACGGACAGCTGTGGTGTGAGCAAACCTCTCTCAGCAGGACTGTCTAACTCCAACTCAAAAACTGAGCTTCTGTTTCAAGTCAGATTTTCCCCTGATGTGCCTCATCCTGCCCAGAGACAAAAATAGAGGAAGTGAGAAAACAGACCTTTATTACCAACTGCAATCCCCACTGCCCAGCAACCAGCTCTATGCTCCCTGTCAGCCTTGCATAAAGAGAAAATAATAAAACCAACAGCCCGCACTACCCACAAAATAAAATATAGACAGCATGAGCCTTTATGCAGCTCAGTCACCACGTGTCTGCAAGCTGAGCAGAGGAGAGCTGCAATCCTTGTCCTAGACACTGTCTAACCTCTGCTCCGGCTCTGAGCGTGCTTCAGGAGGAGACCACAACCATGTCATTAGGTAAACTAGGTCTCCTGTCTGTCCTGCTGGACAGGATGACCCCTTTCCAGGATTCCTCATTATTTACCTACACATACTAGACCATTTGTAATTTATTTTTTTCCTTGCTGGAAAGGAAAACAAAAGCCAGTGGATTCAGTGGTGAGGATAATGCAATAGTTCCATCGGGGTTAGGCTGCCAGCCTGTGTGCAGTTGTGGTGGGGAACACGAGGAGGGCTGCAGGCTGCTCCTGGCATTGCCTACCATAATTACCCCTAACCAGATCACGGTTACACCCTGTTCCCTGCAACACTTGGGATTTCCAGACTGAAACACATCTCAGGCAGATATGGAGGCTGTTTCTATCCCTCCTAATGTCCACAGCGAGGCTTAAGGGGTCCCAAGTCCACACAGGACTGCTTATGCGAACCTGTTATTTAACAAATTATTTGGATGAGCCAAAGTAAATAAGCAATGGGGACACCATGGAAAACAAAGGAGCTATCTTAGCTGAAGGAGCACGTTATGCCTTCACAGTATTTTATGAGGAATACATTAGCCCTGAGGGAAAAGCGTGAGGAGATAAATCTCAAGTGATTATATAAAAGATATATTACCAACTCCCCGGACCACCAGACACCCACCTTCTCCCCGTCCATGGACTTTAAGGAGAAAGGGCAAAATGTCTTTGACCGTCTCCCATCCCTTCCCATCTCCTCTTTGTCCCTGCCCTGCAACAGCCCAGGGCAGCACTGCAGTCCCCAGAGCTGCAGTTCCCTGGATGCAGCCAGGAAGCATTTGGACAAATGGCAGCACTGCTGGTTCTCAGCACATCCCTGGGGACAGAGCAGCACCTCCCTGCTGGGCACTTGCTGTGACACTGGAGCCCCAGAGTCTGGGCTCCGGGGAGCACGTTCAACCTCTGGCATATAACCCTGCAATCCGATCCCCCCGTTCCCATGTGGGCCATCCCTTCCCGCCTCTAAGGCTCCCTGCCCTGGGCACCAGCTTAACCCACCTGCTCTGAGCTGTTAGCTGGTCAAGTGTGCTCCTCTAACATGGAATTTATCTGCAGTTTCTGGGATGCTGGCACAACCTGCCTGCCTAGGATAGGCAGGGTCAGTGGGATGAGAGCTTTCTGGAGCTGCTGCAAAAGCAGGCCACAATCCAGTCAAGCATTTAGCCCCCAGGTCCGCTCCCAAACCCGGCAGCAACAGTCCAGCCAGGAATTTGAAAGGCAGTGCGATGTTCCCACAAACAGGCCAGCCCTTTGGCAGATGGGGCAGGAGGGCCAGGGCGGCACACAAACACAAGCTCTCATAAGGCCATAAAGAGCTTCTGTTTCCCGACACACTGCAACAGCGGCAAGGCGGAGGCAGGGAAAGCAGCAGTCCTGGGCCACGTGGCAGGTCAAACCACCGCCCAGTTTGCTGGCATCCTCCAAAGTTTAAATACGCTTTGAGCCAGCAGTGAATCATCCCTGGCAGGTAAGAATGATATTAATTTATGACATGCCAAGTGCAAGCAGATCTTTTGGTGTCAGTCCAATGGTTTTAGCCTTATTAGCACACGGCGATGGCTCAGGTTGCAGCTGTGCACATTAAACTCTGGCAAGTGGCATTTTAAACAATGACAAACTTCAGAACAATCACTCGACACATGGAGCCAGGCCAGGCAAAACTGAAGGGTGGCAGAATAAAGGTCAAGGGGGGAACCTGTTTGTCTGTGAGAGGAACAGGTGGCCTGCTTGGGTTGCTGCAGGGTCTTTGAACTGTCTGAAGGACACAGTCAGGGATCATTTTAACCCATTAAGCTGCTTAAGCCTTCCCTTACACCGGTTTGAACTTCGAGAAAGCATTAAATCTTAAAGAGCTTAGTAATACATCTTTAGGAAAGCTCTCCCCTGTGCTTATGCATCCAGAGTGCACATGCTGCACTGTGGACAGGCACATCCTTCCCGTGACAGCAGGACCCCTCTGGCAGCTGAGCCAGATCTGAGCAGCTAAAACACAGAAAGCTTTAAAGTAAAGCCCTGCACCAGAGCAGAATGTCACACTGGGACACAGACAACAAGGGGATCATGTCCCCATCACCACTGTGCCACTCAGCAGGCCCGAGGACACTGTCAGAGAGCAAAACACCTCCTTACCAGTTCCTCCCTCACCAGCTCCACACAGGGCACGGAGCAAACTGCGGCTGCTGAGACCTTGAGTTGTGCCCACGGAACTCAAGCCGCATCCAGCAAGGAGGGCTGTGGCAGACAGTGACTTCTGAGGGCAGCTTCTTACCTTAACACCCAGGCAGAGCAAAGTCAGTCCAAACCACTCCTGCCAGCCGTGTTTGCACCAGAAAATAGGATGATGGAGACATAAAAGACATTTTCATGGCAGGAAACATAAATATTCCATGCCATGTTTCAAAGCTGTATTTCTCAATTTGAAAAACATCAAAATAGTTTTTTTTAAAGTGTCAAAAGCCAGATGTTTCAGAATAAAACAGCAGAATAAGACCTGACACGTAACAATGTTTTCCAATGCAGTGCTTCCAAACCAGTTGTTTTCACAATTTTTCACTTGCCCCCTCTCCACCCAGTCTTATCCTTGCAACCAGAATTTTTATTTTCCAAACAGGTACTTCCCAAAAGAAAGAATTTTGTTCAATAAATCAGATCTTTTAAATAAATACAAGGATTTAGCTACACATGAGATCTGATGCAAGAGAGAACAGGATGTAAATTTATAAAGAATTAGTTCTCTCAGATTTAAATACCAGGTGTGTGGATATATTTATTCCCAAATGAAATTAAAGGAATTAAATTCTTTCGTAACAAGGCACTTCTATTCTGGAATAGGAGCATCCACATATGAAATTAATCAAGAATAGCTAAAGCCACAGTAAGGTCTCAGGCTACTGCCTGTAAGTGAAAACAGTAAATTCATTCTGCCTCTTGCAGTTTCTTTCTACATAACACACCAGATCCCCCTGGATAAAAGTTCCTGTAAGTAAAAGACCAGTCCCAGCATGTCTGTGAACACCTCACGATAATACTTCAATGAGATGGACTGGAATCAATATTTTTCATCTTGGCAGCTCAGGGCCAGCGAGCAGGAGCTGGGCAGGGCTGGCAGCCAGCGTGACACCGGCGCGGCGGGGAGGGCAGCTGGCACAGCACTGACCTGGAAAGACATTTCTAGCTAGTAGGTATCAGTTCCTGCACCATCTGAGCCTCCTGGAGGGAGGAGGGAAAAAGGAGATAATTAAATAGAGGTTTTCAATTCGAACCTTCTCCCAAGCATCTTTATAAGGATCAGACAGAAGTTTGGCTACAGTTTAGACTGAGCTACTGGAGAAATTTGAGCCCCCATCTTTCATAATGGAGGTTTAAGAGCCAGGATTAGATACTGCTAGATCTAAAAACCCGATACAAAGTACTGATTTAATATACATTAATTCATTAATTCAAGTTAGCTATCCCTCAGTTCATCTGCAGCCAAAACAGAACACGTATTTGTACGTAATTGTGCAGGAATGTGATTAGGTGGTGTCTCTGATGGAGCACAAACCTGTGTCACTGTGCAGGTAACAAACTGCTTTAATATTGGTCATTTCAGGACCACAGCAAGGGTCTGTTTTCCAACCAGAAGAGCAGAACATTTCCTGGTCAGGAGTGAAGACTGAGGGAGGAAACAAGGGCTATTATTTACAACTATACAGGCAGAGAAACAAGAAGCATTACGCTGTGAAGAGTAATGACCGTGTCAGAAGTATAAAATCAATCTTAATTCTACAAAGATGTAAGATACAACTAGACTCCCTATCGGGCAGTTACTCAGTTTTTACAGAAACAAAGATATAGAACAGAAAGGTGCAAACAGACAGAATAATTAATCTTGGTACTTTTAGACACGGGGTCCTCTATTGCCTGGACAACCCACTGTTTTTCATCCTACTTTAAAAGAAGCACTTACCTGGAATTCATACAGGAGACCTTGCCAGCCCTATTCCAAGCCAGGCTTTCTAAAGAAAGTTAAAGCTGTTTTTCTTGGTAATTCTTCTCTTCATGTATCATCTCCATTGATTCAGCTTTTTGCAAAATGAAATTGGAGAGCCAACAGAGACACAGCAAAATCAAAGGCGGCCAAATTCAAGTCTAAGCTCAGACAGCTTTGGAACTTCAGTGCCAGCAAAACAATCACAGTTATCACAAACTGACCCGACAATATTCAGCTTGACTCTTCTAATTGCTTTAACAATAAAAGTCAATGGTTAGAACTCTGTAGTATAAAGGAAACCTAGTAAGATTGAAATAATAGCTACAAGTGCCGAATTTTAGTAGTTTAAAGCCCAACAAAAACAAAACCAGGTATATTTGATACAGTTAGTTAATATTTACCCCTAGAAGAAACATTGGTTATCTTCTTAAATAAGTTCCAGGCAATGTCATCAGCATCTTCAGACCATACCTGCATTTTATGATGAATTACAAGCTCTGTTTCTCATTCCTAAACAAAATGCTAGTGTTCCCAGTGGACCCTACATGCACCAAAATGGGATTTAACAATGTTTTTTTTTTCTTAATCAAATAGCTTGATTTGCTGTTATAACAGTGCACTTAGAGAACATTCATAATGCTGATCAATAAACAAACACAGTATTGCATTTTTCATTACAAGAAAGCTTTCTCAACTGATACTGAGAAAAAAAAAATAACCCTCCTAATAATTTTGTGAGGTTCACAGCAAATGACAGCAGAACACCTTGGGCTGTCCTGTGGCAGGGCCAGGATTTAGATGATCCTGAGGGTCCCTCCCAGCTCAGCATATTCTGTGACTTCATAGCCAGTCCTCATCACATGGCCGTAGTCATATTTAGCACCAGGACAGGGCTCCACGAGTGGCAGCTTTCTCTGGCAGAAAGAGCCAGTCAATATTTACATTCCTCATAAACATACAAAAGAACATCAGGGTACTTGAGAAATCAGCCCTTGATTGCCACTTGGAAGGCATCATCAGAAAGTCAAATCACTTCAGCACCTCCAACAACAGAACTGCTTCGTTCTTGAGACTTGAGATCTCTCACAGATGTGTCAAGGTCTTTGCCTGGGAGCAGGACATGTCTGAAGGGCATAATGGGTACTGAAAGAGCCTGACATGAGGGGTTTATTATTTAAAAGGTGAAAAGATTAAAAAAGCATATGGTCAACTCCTGCTTTCTTTCTTGCTGAAGCAGCAGACAGAAATATGATAGTCCTGAGCCAGCTGCAGAGAATACTGGTGCGATTCTTCAGTGTGGGATAGAGAGGGTTCTACTGTAATATTAAATTGTTGCTGCAGTTGGGGGACACAGATGAAGTGGGTTCAACTTGGCTCTCAAGTTCCCAAAACGTCACCACATAGAACAGCCCTAAATCTTGGCTTAGAAGTCACAAAACATCCAGTGCCTTTCCAAGTGAGATCTCAGCTCCTCTCATTTCCTGCATACAATAGCATTATTCAGTCACCGAAGTTTCCACTTAGCTTGCATTTATGCCAAGTACTTTTAATTGCAAAGGAAAAGGATGTTAAGCTCTCCCATTTCTTTCTTTCTAATTCATAAGGGACACATCAGTGGTTGGTAAAAGTTATAGGTTAAGGGTTGTTCTCCCATTTATTAGGGGACTCACTCACATCCTCCTCCTGCTGCCAAGCAAACAGAGGTTACCTCCATTGCAAGGGTAGGAAAAGTTACCTTGTCACTTGTAAAATACAAAAAAGGCAAATCATTGTAAGCTAACTACCAAACAGGCTTCAGGGAAGTCTGGACAGCACCTAAACCTGGAAAGTTTACAACTGATCTGAGTCACCTTGGCCACCAAGATCTCACTGGAGAATGGATACTGACTATTCACCCAACACACTCACAGAAATCCAGACAGCACACAGCTCAAAGAACTCATCACAACATGGAGAGCAGCAGCTTTGACTGAAGCAAAACGCTGCACAGCAAGGAGCGAAACAACTGGAAAAACAGATGCTTAATTTCTACTTATTTTTGGCAGCCTTGTTCCTATGATATCTGTTAAATGAGGAAAAAAAGCTGCTGAATGCTGCTTAGTAAGTAATCTATAAACCACAGACTCATCTATGGACTATCAGGGTGGCAGTACAGCCCTACTGAAACTTATTTTCCTTTTGATCAACGCGTGGAAGAGTCTGAAGTAACGTTTCCATATGGGTTTTGTTCCTATTATGAAAGATCTGATGAACTACATTGTCTGAGACAAAGGGATTAAATGAATTGAAGTGGTGTTTTGGGCTTGGGAGTGTTTTAGTGTCTTCACCCCACCTCTTCAGCCTTGGGACAAGAGACTTATTAACTAATTACCATGCAAATGATCTGAAATGTAAATTAAATGCTACATTCTAACACAGCTTAATAGTCCCAGGAGCAAGAATTTAGTCAATTTTAATGAACGGTACTTCTATCCAAAAATATAGTTTATTAACAAGCACATACAATAATTCGCACCACTAACTTCGAATAAGCCATCTAGCAAGCTCACCTTCACACTAAGTGACATTTGGTTAATACAGAGCAAGAAAGCAATGCACATGTGCTTTCCACAGACACAGAATGAACTCAGTTGCAAACCAAGTTCAAGTTATAATCCAAAAAAGGGTAGATAAAACCAAAAGCAATGAAGACTTCACATGAACATTGTCATTTCTTTCCACCAGACCTTCGGTCTTTTACAAAATAGGTCTGTAATACAAAAAAGTAATAAAAACTCTGGATTCAATTTATTCAGCCTCTTCCATCACAAGTTAACTATAACATTTTGCAACAACATGAGTAGTATTAAGAGGGAGGTAAGAGGCAAAGACAGTACATCTTGGAATTATGGAAGCACAGCTGCAGACAGAGCCGCAGCCATGGATTCTGGTGTCATTGCAGTTTTTGCAAGAAATACAAAGATGGTAACACACATTCTTCCCTCCCATCCATTAAAACTTGACCCATCGTCCACTGATATCAGGGCAAAAGTTCTTCTGTTATCAGTGGTACTCTGGTGGGGCCAAAGTGGCCTTCAAAAACCAGTTGTCCTCTCTAGTGACAGGTTTGTCACTCTCCTGTCTTCAGCTGGGCTGTGATGTCAGTAGAACCTGACACGCTGCTCCCACACGGGTGTTAGAACAGTCCTGTGCTCCCTTCAATGCCAGAAAAAGGGATTCAGCAGAATTCAATCTGCAGGAATTGAAGCCAACTTGGCAATAAACAGCACCGCTCTGCTCAGAGCAACATCTCAACCTCACCACAACCAAGTAAATAGAAGGTTTGTAATGAACCGTGGTAAGAGCCCAGGAGAAGCATCAAAACAGAAAAATACACATTTCTTTATATTAGCCCTTGCTCTTTGCACAGGAAAGGGCATTTCTGATCCTCTGAGGGATGATGAGGAAGGTTCCCAAGAACAGTGCTCCGAATGTAACAGCGCCCATGGCAAAACCACTCAAAAGGAGTTTTAAACAAAGCCAGAGATTCCTCCGTTTCCTCCGCGGCAGAACAAAAAGCTACCTCTATATAGGGTTCAGATTTTATTAACATGGTGCCTGTTACCACAACTTAAACAAAAATTGTGCCTGTGATCCCTAATTATAATGGGAATTAATCTTTACTTAGAAAAAATTTTATAGCAGTATCAATGGGTTAAAGACTTATTTTATCTCATTTCTTTCCTGCGCCTTTCTCTTTGTAATGCCTTGAGAAAAAAAACCAAAAACTTCTCCTGCTCCCACTCTAAGCAAAGAATTAAGATCTACGGTTACAACAACAAAACATTTTAAATGGTAATTTTTTTCAACATCTGGAACCTGATTTTTTGTAGTACACAGAAAAAATTACCTCAGTGGGAACTAACCTGACAAACCAGAGCAAGAAATCAAAAATTACCCAGAAACAAACCAACTAAAGAGAAGTCCAAGCATTGCGGCACCTTGAAAAACCAGTGATGCACAGTTCAATAAGCAACAAGCTCCCTCTCCCCTCTGCAATTTGCATAGCTGGCTCTCATGCTTGCTGGTTATGAAATACTCTTACAGCAGAACAACTTTAGAAAAATTTGGACAAGTGAGAATGGAGTTATTTTAATCTAGAAGAATATCACCCAAAGATACAGATGAATACAAACGCTGTTCATATTAAAAAACCCAAACCATCAAACATTAATTTAAGCTGCATTCTCAGTCTACATATTGGCTTTCCACTTCTTTGTTTCATAAAAATAGGGTATGACATTTCAGCTTCAATTGCATGTTTAAGTCATTTATTTATTGAACATTCCATTCTTGAAATATCATCTATTAAAGTGTTAGTTAAGATTCATCCTGCTTATAGAACAGGCTAAATTTCTTCTGAACTGCACTTGGAGACAATAATAAAGAGACTGATACAGACTGAATAAGAAATAATTAGATTATGGAGAGAAGAAAGAAAATAATAAATANAATAAAACAAATGCTAATGTCTTTTAGGTGATCACAACCAGATTTAACTCCAAAATAGTATTTACAGACTGAATTCAGATATAAACTGTGATTTCAAGTCTACAACTTGCTATAAAAAGAGGACAAAAACTTCCAAGAAAACATCTCCTTCAAAGACAGAGGAAGCCACAGTAAAAATAATACTGAAAATTCCTGATCAGATTATCGTATAAAAATTAACATCTGTAGCACTAACATAGCTTTTATCATCTGTTTTTAAAAAAGTGGATTCTGTCCTACACTTGCACATTTCTGATACAGATATAATTGTACATGGGCAATTTGCATCTCAGCTCTGAGGTACTGAAGAAAAAGGATAAAGCTGAAGGTGGATTTTGCTGCCTCAGCAGTGAACCCTATGGGGTGGCTGGGCCTGCTGGGATTCCAACATGGAAACAAACCTGGAAAACGACACAGACAGAAATCCAAAAGCACCAAGGCTGCTTGGACATGGCTCTTTCCCCTACTGCAAAGCATATATAATAAATGGGATTTATTTTAGAAAGTTTCACAATTCTTAAGCAGTAGATGATACTTGCATTCCTGAAGGATTAAGTTCTACATTTCTTAATGCTAATTCAACTCTCTAAAACCAACCCAATAAAACCAGGAAAGATTTTTACAAGTAACATGCACAACCTAAAAATTCCACCCTCAAAACTGCCTTTTTGGTACTTTTTTAAGCTCTTAAGATACTCTATTTATTGAAGAGATGCCAGGAAGCCTGCAGAGGGAACAAATGCTTCTTTGGCAACAGGAAAACATTTTAATGCCTCCTGCCTTCAAAGTACGCACACCTCACCACAACATATGCTAATACACTACCAAATAAGTCTCTTTATCTTGCCATTTTTATAACAAACTGTTTCATTCATATGTATTTCAGCTTGTAACTACCTACTGCACAGAGCAGCACACTGTGCTAAATCAACAAGTGGTTTATACTGAAGAAATAGAAAGTAAAAAAAAAAGAACAAATTATATTTAAAAAATATTATACATCCAAAATCAAATCAAGAGGGGCTAATTGTCTATAAACGGTTTCAGTTTAAAATCAAAATATTTAGTCACGTAGGCATTTTGGGCCTTTTTTCCATCCTTTGTTCTTTATTTAAAATGAACAAGATGTAACAAAAAACAATTTCCACAAATATGATAGTGAGTGGCAATTTGAACCAAATCTGCCATTAATGTATGAAAATAAATGTGCCAGCCCTTCTGTGCAGGTATTCATGTGTGCAAATATACCTGTGCATGGAGATACACACCTGCTCCTGGATTTCCAGCCTTCTCCAAGGCATACAATCCACTGACACACTTGGACAAATCAGCCAAATGCTGAATCTAGAAAAAGATCAAGACCAGCTCTTTGCAGATCTATAGCCTGCAACTGTAAAAATATAATAAAGATTTACTATCATATTACTAGTTGGATTTTTTCCAAGGGAAATTGATACTTAAAAGTTGCCTTCTTCCTGAAGAAGTCAATGGAACAAAAGGAGAACTATTTCTAAAAATAAAGCAATGAAAATAAAGAAAACACACCCTCAAACATGCAGGAGCACGAGCTCTTAGTGTAGGCATCAGAACCAGCCTTCACTGAAACAGGATCTTCAGTCTCTAGACATATCCTAGTTACTCCAATTAAATCACTGTGGTATTTAATCATACTAGAAAGAAAGATCTGCTTTTAGCATGTGGATTTAAATACCACAGAGAACTGTCAAAGACTTGGTACACAACTGGGATAACTCTGCTGGAGTAAACATTAAGATGAGGGGGAGAAAATAAGGCTGAATTCTATGGAAAAGTCACTGGGATTTATCAAAGGTTTCTGCCGGCTTACAGCAATACACGATTGCAGCAGTAGAGGGGAAGAGGATAGGGATGAATAAGTGAAAATTTGTTTGCCATAACTGAACTTTCTTTTTTTCCTGTTATAGGAATGCAACTGCCTCAAATGATGCAATGGGTCAACCTGAAATCAGGCACATTTGAAAAATACTGGAAATCCTGAAGTCAGAGCTCATGAATGTGTTTGGTTTGCGTGCTGCCTCGGAGGAGAGAGAAGTTAATACTTTTAAAAGCTTGGTATTTACACTTCTGAAAAGTTCCTGCAGTTCATCCAGATTTGATAGGGCAGGATTTAAGTGCCACAGAGTGTTCCTGACTGGGCACTTCTGCTGCTTTGGCACACGCACACACGGTATTCCAGTACCAAGGCGACACGGCACGAATGCAGCCTTACACTGGCAGCACTCCTGAGGAGGTTGAAATGTTTATCAACTCAGTAGGTCAAAAGTCTGCAGACACTGGGTGGAGCAGCAGTATGCCACAAAACTAACAGTTGTCCTCCTAGGAGAAAAAAAAAAAAAAAAAAAAAAAAGAGGAGGGGGGAACAGTTGTCAGTAAAGATTAAAGTTCCTGGCTCCATTCCACACAGACAATGTGCTGGTTTGTAAAATACGGGATTAGCCCATCTCCACAGCCCAGAAAAAGCACAGGTTCATTTGCTGTCTCTGAGTGCATGACACCAAGGCAGGGAAACACTGCAGGGGTTCTTAAAACCTCCCTGGTTTCTTATGCACTGGGTTTAGAGCAGCAGTGTGTGGTTTTTCTCTCTGAGCAGGGTGTGGTTGAGTGTCACAGCCAGCAGGTTTAGCAGCTGACAGGAAAATAGCTGGGCAGCCTCGGCCCTGCTCGTGTGTTTCTTAAATTACTGCTTGTAGGCATGAAATGACTGAAGGCCAGTGTCCTCCCTGGTTAGCAGAGTGAACATGCAGATCTTCAGAAAGGATGAGTGACAGGCAGTGCTGTCACACCGTGCCACGCAGTGCAGCAGGGATGGGACTGTGCAAGTGTGATCCGAGGCTCACAGTGACCCTGCTCCTGCCCCAGCCTGGCAGGGACCGAGATATCTGCCTTAAAAATGTTCAGATCTGTTTTTCACTAACCCAGAAATCGCACTTTACCCAGTGCTCATGGCATCTGCGCTTTTTCAGATACAGAAATCCAGTCCAACGCTTAACTCTCCTTCCCTCTAAGAGGATACAGAATGTGATACGAAAATCCAGGCAGGAGTTACTGGCATGGATGTGGCATGTGCTAATCAGTGCTGTTCAAACGCCCAGGATCCCTACCCTGTGTGTTTTCATGGTCACGTTAAGCTCTTTAGAACAGCAACCCCGTCCTTCACATCTTTCTAAACCAGCTATCACACCTCCACAATTCCACATAATCTTACCATGTCAAGTGCACAAGCTACAGAGATAAGAATGACAGCCTGCCCTGTTTAGATCTCATTTTCTGTGGATTTGCATCAAATGTCAGCTACTTAAGACTGGATTCATTAAAAGCATTTTGCAGAACATAGTACATTCTTGTCTAAGGGAAGGAATGATAACTATTTTTGAAACAAGTGAAAACCATACAGAAATACATATTTTTAATTATTGTATTTTAGAATGTTAATATAGCGTTCTTCCAAACAGCTCTAAAGTATGTTTTTGTGGAGTCTTAACTTTAATAATTCCTAGAGGTGTCTACTGATAATGTCTATCATCTTGTAACTGTAACTTCTACAATGAGTAATGCTTAGCAATTAATTACAAAGTAGTCCAAACTCCCACATTGTTGAATTATTTAGGGTAATAGATGGATTTAGTGACTAGCCAGTAGTTTTCCATCATTTTCTTAGAAAACGATACTGTTGAATGTTTGAAAGAAATCCTTTATAGCATGATTATAACATCTTATGACTAAGAATATTATGACTGTAATATGGAAGTAAATTATTTCACTCAACATGAAATCCACTGAATTTCGACATATGACTGAAGTGTAACAGAGTGGCAAATTGAAGTGTGCTACCCCTACAATCAGATCTTTCTAAGAAAGATGGCTTTTCCAAAATAGCATTTATGCAGCCCTCTGGCTGCTGCCCAGATTTGGCATACCTAAGTTGTTTCATTTCATAAAGCTGAAATGCTTACAAATCAGATGCTTCTCGTGTTACAAACTCACAGCCAAACAGGCTGTGATACAGCTGTGGAAAACAGGTACCATCAACCTGAGTCACCCATTAAGTCTCTTCTATTAAAGATCTTCCTATTGAAAAGCAGTTTCTTGTTTTTATGGAAGATAACTACCAAGTCAATGGATTTCAGCAGGCCAGGAGTTCCTGTTCAGTAAGTGGTGTTCTCACATTATATAGACACAACAAGTAATCTCAAAACCATTTCTTTTTAGAACACCTTTCTTTTCTGCCTACCACCTTTAGGTATATGCTCTGTAATTAATGGCTTGACTTGAATTCTCTAACAAGAACCTAACATCACCTTTGCTTGTTTAACTCCAAGTAACTTAGCTTTAACCTCCTTTATTACTTTTCAAACAGTACAAGCTGAAATTTCTCAGATGATGCTTTTCCATTGCAGAAAGTGGATTCGTTGGTATTGTGGCTCATGGAAGGCTACAGTATCCACTCAAACTAATAAGGATTAAGGAAAGAATCACTGCAAAGCAATCAGGGCTCACCTTAAAGGCATTTTATATCTTTATCTACATGAAAATAACATACCCTGAACCATATTCCCATTTTGAGTCCCTTCTATGACTGTACCGTCCAGTCAGTCTGTGGGCTTGTGTATTTGACTTGTGAATCCTGCAGACACTTTCACAAGTGCTGCAACCATAAAACTGAAGTATTATTAAAAGCATGTATTGCTACAAAATGTATGCCCCTATGCAGAATGCTTCCACAGCATATCTCAAGTTAATTAGTGTGGAAATTAAAACAAGAGTATTTTACTGCAGAACATTTTAATTAAGCTCCAGCTTTAAAGCTTCTTTCCATCTTTGATCCTGCAGCACTTCTTGTTTGGTGGTGGCAATCTGAATTCAGGGTTGAGACCATCAGGGCCATTACTGGTGTTAGGTAACACTTCCTTCCCAGGGCACAGAAGTGCCAGGCATGTGCTGCACTACCACAAACAGCTCAACCCCATCCTATCCAAACCCTTTGCTGTCTTACACCAGGCTGAGACAAGCATATCTGAAGACCTTTGTAACAGTTTAACAGCAGTATTTTGGTTGACTCATGAATAAAATATTTGTCAACTTATACATGCAATCACAGGCCAGGGACTTTGGATCTGAAATGCTAAGTTTAAAAAATCCTTAAGAATATGCTTTGTTCCATAAGGTGTTTTTCTTCCTAAACAAAACCCCAGTGTAATTTCCTGTATAATTACCCTTGATGCAATCCTGCCATTGGAGTTTCCCTCAAGGGAAAGAGCTTTGGGTAGACAATGGTAAACATAGGCTGGCTGCAGCGGTGGCAGTGTCCCAAGGGACAGTGCAGCAATTCCAAGAGGCTTTTGGGTAGTGAGATTGGAGTCAGACAGTTTAAATCTAGAGAAGAAAAGAAACAAAAAATATTTATAATAAAACTATTGCATGATAAAGTCAAACACAAGCATGATCCATGAACAATTCAGAAAACAGCTGCCTCACATTCTTAAGGTTTTGTCAAAACAAGAATGAGGTAATAGAAATTACCACAATTAAAGTGAGGCACATAGGGCTTTCCATGTCTAAATTCAGGAAGCTAAAGTTAAATGTACAATTTTAGCATCTGTGGGCATAAGTTTAACTGGGCTAAAATACCCAGGTGAAAATACTATAGCTTGAGCAAATATTAGAAAGGATTAAAAGATCATGAAGGATTTTTAGACACAGAGATAATCTAGACAGATGTTTAGTAATTAATAACAATACAACATTATGAAAAGGACATCACTATTATTTTATTAAAATATTTTAGCAACCAATCCAGCCAGATAGCTAACCTCACTACAAAGCCCAAACTCCACCATCAGCAAAAAGGGATTTGCAATATTTGGAACTACTTGAAATTCAATCCAGCCCAGCATAATTCTCACAGGCCCAAGCAAAGAGACCACTCTAAAAAGATCAATACATTCCTTATCTGTTAAGTGTCCCCCCACAGCCTACAAGATGACATCATTTTCACCAAAAGGGACTCCAGGGTCATTTCCTGGGAAAGCGCCATCACTTTCCCAGGCCTGGCCCAAGCCACACCATGTTTTATAAATTAAACCCCACATCTTAATCTCCATCTAGAAACGGAGAGACAGCCAAGACAGGCAAGTGAATTTAGGTGCTGAGTAATCAAGACAAGATGCACTACCTGATAAATCAGTTTTACGGTATCACACTGGTTTCAGCTTCCAAACACTGCAAGGTTGAANCAAACCCTGCAAGGGTGAACCCCAGACACAACGTACCACAACAGCCCCAAGGAGGGGACGAGCAGGACACTTGCGTCAGAAAGAAAAGGTCACCCTCTGCAGCCAAGCAAAGATTGAGGAGATGCAGTGCAGTCACTTCTGTCACTTCCCCAGCAGCCTCCAAGTATTTAACAGCACTCTTGAAACTGCAAATTTAGGCAGTGACAGATGCAATCTGCTACTTTAATCATATGTGCCACCTGCTTCCCCAGCACAGCATTATAGAACACCTGTCTGATACAGGCACTGCTCCTGCTCACCGAACCTGGAGTGTTGCAGTGGTAATGGCCACAGTCTTCAATAAGGTCACTCAGAACAGGACATATCTATGGGTGTGCATATATGGATATATAAATCCATCTTTTTCAGGTTCTGCATCTTGGCTGAAAACAGGTGTAATCCTCACAACCTTGTATAAAACTGTTCACAAGCCAGTCCTTAAACTGATTTTGCAATATCACCTTGCCATTCCCAAACAAAACTTCACTGGCATCTTCAGGAACCACATCCACACAGCTGGATTCCAAAAATGATTGTGCAAGTCCCAAGTGGTTGAGAAAAGGCAGACCTCCTTG
>WAAG01033718.1:0-18858 GCA_013390105.1 Tichodroma muraria
AGCAGCCACAGCTGCTCTGAGCATCCTGTGCAAGTGAGGGTTCTGTGTCTGCCTCGTGTAAGACTGATCCAGGCCCTGACCTTGCAAAGAGTACAATTATCTCGTGAGGTTATGTAGTGCAAGGACAAGAGAGGTAGGAGTGACACGGCCAGTGTGGTTTCTCCCTGGATGGAGAGGACAGGGAGAGCCTTCCCCCAGGTGTGTGAGTGGTAAATCCCATGGAATGCTCCACAAGCTCCAGGGAAAACCAGCGAGCTGTTTCCACCAGCTGTAAATTCCCACTGCCCACGTCAATCTCCAGCAGAGGAAATCAGCCCTGAGCCCTTCCACAGGTGTATCACATCCTCAGTGAGCTCCCTCCCCAAATTTGCTGCTGCAGAGGGAGGTGCCAGCAGGCAGGAGCTCCCTGAGCAGGGGACAGGGACATCCACCACCCTGGGTCCCACCTCCCCACTCTGGGGATGCACGGCCACCACCGTGTGTCACCCACGGCTGTTGCCATGGCAATTGGAAATCATTAAAAATAAATAAACTCATTTTTATGACACAACTCATAGAGTGCCTGCCCTCTGCCAGGAGTTTAAATTCGGCCTGTTTGGTTAATTTGATGGGATGCCACGAGTGAGGGCCTGATTTGAAACCACAAGTCATTTTTCTCCTTGGAAGAGTGGATAACTGAGTCTATTAATCCAACAATACATTTAAGCTGAGTTATTGTGACAAGGGACTTCCATTATCCATTTCATCGAGTCGCAAACTGTCAGAATAAATCTCAGGGGGTTCAGGAAAAAAGCTGCCTGCCTTTGTTGGCTGTTTTTATATGCCACAACAGTTTAATTTGGTTCACTTTAACTCATGATACTGTACAACTCTACGGGGGAAGCTCACGGGGAACCTACTGCAGAAAATGGCAACTTTATGGTCATCACAGTATTTTTTGAAAAAGCAGCCAGGACAGAAAAGTTTGACCACCTGGCAGTACCTTGACACTCACTTCAATGTCCCTTTTTCTTATACATTTCAGGTTTTAACTATAAATGGTTCTCCCTTTGGAATGAACATTTGCAAATTAAAAAGTGCTTTCTTAAAGCTCTGGTTTTATCTTGCAAAACAAATTGACTTAACCAATTAAAACTCATATAACCAGAAATTAATCAACATAAATCATCAAATGGAAGCAAGAATATCCAGCTTAAGATGTCAAA
Source organism: Tichodroma muraria (assembly GCA_013390105.1). Lineage (NCBI taxonomy): Eukaryota > Metazoa > Chordata > Aves > Passeriformes > Sittidae > Tichodroma > Tichodroma muraria. The sequence goes on from WAAG01033718.1 coordinate 1,206, forward strand.
CTGGAATTCAGAAGGTGGGATTCAATTTTAGGACTCTACCAGTGACTTAACTGCAAGGCAACTCATTCTCCCACCAGTTCTGCAGATGATGGTAATTCTTAATTATCCAATTATTTGCTTGGTTTTGTAATTAAAGCTGTTCTAGAAGAAAATTATTAATTGATGTAACTGGGAACTGGCCATGAAGTTGGGAGGGCAGAAAGGCTGAAGCTGCAATGGAGGAGGAGGAGGAGGAGGAGCCAGAGTCACTCAGGGCCTGAAAAGCAGACAAGGAAAATTCCCAGGGAATTCCAAGCCCCGTGTGCTCACACCCAGCAATGAAGGGGGAGGTGACACCATGCCAAGAGGTGCCTGGGGAGTTTGTTTTTCATCTGTCCCCACAGCTGCAGCCCTGGCCTGTCCCCCACAGAAGGGAACCGTGGAGGTTTCTCCTGCAGCACTGACACTTTAACCCCAGTCCAGCACTTGGTCGTCAATTATTCCCCTCAAGTTTCATTTCAAAGGTGCTGTGAGCCACAGAAAGCCTGGAGAGAGGCAGATACCTGCACAGCAACACACCCCACACTCTAATTACAGCCTTTACAGATAGATATTAGCTTTGAGAAGTGAATTTTAAAGGTTTTTAAGCGGTGCTCAACCCTGGTTGTGCTCCCATGCACAGCACGGAGAAGTTCAACACCCAAGTTCACTGGAGGGGAAAAATGAGAAAATCAAACTCCAGAGATTTTGGAGGGCAGATAAAACCCCTGGCTGGGAGGCAGCAGAGTCCCAGCTCTGGGTCTGGAGTGCAGGAGGCATGAATGGCACTGGGGAGGCTCTGCCAGGGCAGCTGTGCCAGAGCTGGGGATTTCCTCTGATTTTCAGCAGCTGCAGCTCCCTGAGCCAGGGACCCCAGCCTGGATGGACACACAGGCCTGTGGCTTGGAAAGGAAAAGGGGCTGTGCTCTGTGTTGGGTTGAAATCAATATTTTGGCCAGTCCCAGTGCATAGAGGATCTCACTTCATGCATCCAGGGGCAAGGACAAAGGGGGAAAATCTGTCTTAAAAGTCCTTTACATCTCAGACTGATTCCTTTAAAGAAGATTCGCTAAGAAATAAACACTGTGACTTCAACTGCTTTTAATTCCACCCTCTCAGCACTATTGCTATGAAACAATGAAAACTCTAATTCCTGCTCTTCCCCCAAGTCATCGTTTGGTCTCAGGAGGTGGTCGGCAGCTCAGTACAAAATGTCAGTGTCACAACTTCACAGCTCCAGCCCGCTTTTGATCAGATCTGGGGAGTGAGAAGAGATGCAATATGCTCCTTCCTCTACTGTCACCACAGAGTATTCATTAGCTTTAATTATTTTTTAGGTTCTAGGGGGAACCATTAAAAAAATTAATCACAAATGGAAGGAGCAGCAGCCGTATGTGGCCATAAAAAGACAATAAAGCATTTTAGGATCCACACTTGTTATGATTTACACTCCAAACAGGACCAGAGGTAGCATATGGTGATTGCCATAAAGTAACATTTATTATAAAAACACAGAGATTTATCTCCCAGCGTGGCTGGATGCAAGAAGTTACATTTACTTTAACTGATACTCAAATTGTTGTAATACCAGAACTGAGGGGCAGGTTTGTACCAAGCCAAACCTCAGCTTGTTTCTCCTATAAATCCATCCTTTAGCAGACTGTTTTCCACTGATTCCAGCTGAGCTGCTCACATCCCTGGATGCAGGAAGGGTTTGGACAGAGGTCAGCTCCTGCTCTGGGGTACCAACCGTGTCACACTGTGTCACTGGGCTCCACGTGCCCAAAAGCACCCTCCCATCAGCTCAAGGTTTGCTTTAACTTCAGCATCTCAAGCCTAGTAAATATCTAATTAATAACTATAAACAGGGTGTTGTTTTAATGTAAATAAGAGAAATAATAGGTAAAATTACCCCCTCCGTTTGTTCTTGCTGGCTGAACGCAGGGAGTAACATCAGGAAAGGCAGGAACTTACAGCAGAGACACACCTCCAAGAAGGTGGCACAATACTATGGGGTGCTCCTGTTAAAATGTGGAAATCATGACATTTTAACACCTTGAGGAACAGGACAGGACACACCCATTAGGGCAGGTGGTGACACAGGGCTGGCAGGAGCTGCCTGAATGCCATGGACAGCACCGAGCCCTGGTGCAGCACAGAATCCTGCTGGATTTCAATCCTGACACCCACCAGGGAAGAGGATCTCAGGGCACAGCCAAGTTCTGCTTCCAGGGGCTATGAAGTGAATTCTGAATTCAGCACTAATGGACTCAAGTGGAACTGCCTCAATAAATAACCAGAAATAAAGGAGTGCTGGATGGCAATGACCTCTCCTCCTTTATTTACTGTCCAATTCAATATTTTTAATTCCCCCAATCCAATCCAATCCAGAGCAACCTACACCAATATCCTTAAATGTCAGCACGACACAATCCCTGCTGGCAGGAGGATGTGCTGCCGGGGAAGGGCTGGTTTTAGGGAGGCAAAGCCAAAGCTGAGAGCAGGGGCAGGGAATGTCTCCCCCCTCCCCGTGGTTCAGGATTAAACCATCACATCTTCCTGCTCTGAAAAGTTCCAGTGCTGAGGGTTCCCCTGGCAGCCCCTCTGCTGCTCCTCCTGGCTCTGCAGCCTCCTCTTTTCCCTCTCCAGTCTGATCGTGCTTTTGTCTGGGAGACAAAAAGGTCAAAGCTTTAAAATAACTGCGGTCTCCTCCTCCTTCCCTTCCCTGCAGCTCAAGGGAAATGCAAGGAGTGGGTTTCCAATTCCTCTAAAGGAAAGGTAATTGTTCTGCCTCACCCTTTCCAGAGAGGCAGGAACCACATTCCCATCCCCACAGCCACCCCTCTCCTAGTCCTGCACTGAACTTCTTCATGCTCAGGTCTGCTGACACTCAAGTGCAAACAGAAATAATGGGCAGAGCTAAAAAAAACATCACTTTTAGCCTCTCCTCCAAAAAAAACCACCCTTGCACAGACAGACAAACCAAAAAAATATTCCTTAAAAATGGTCAAAATTAACACCAGGAAGAGCTGAGGATGATCAACACTTCTTTCAGACCACACCATGCTGCTCCTGTGAGTGCTGTGAAGCTCTGCTTGGTGCCAGCACAGATCCACCACTGGAACACCCAGGGCAGAGCCAGGCTGACAGGAATCCCTGTCTCCAGTGGAATTCCAGTGGCTATGGAGAGTAGGGAGTGACAGGATTGGGGTATTTATTTCAGCTAAGTAGTTTACAGCATCAGATCTAAACAGAGCTGAAGGCAAGGGATTTGGTTATTTAGAATTATCCTGCCTTAGAATTACACTGGCTCTATAGTTCTATATTGTACTCAGACATTATATGGAATTAGTCACAACAGGGAGAAAGAATCAATCAGTCCTGGCTAAGGAATTGAGATAATAATGGCTCATTTGAGGAGATTGCTCTGGAAAATTAATAATGACGGCGGTAATTACTAACCTGGGATGGCTGCAGTGCTCATTATTCTCCTTCTGCTCCACTGAATGTTAAGTATTATGAAGACATTTGTTGGGGAGTTTTGTGTGCAGCTTTTCATCACAGCAAGGGCTCAGAGGTCCGAGGTGTGTCCTCCTGCTACACTCCCTGGGACAGCACCCCAAAGCCCCTGGAATAGTTGCTGGATGGCACAGACAGCAGCACATAAATTATTGGTAATTAAGGATTAATGCCTGACCTGTGGCACCTCTGCAGCCTCTGCTCACCTGCATCCAGGACCTGCCCTGCTCCTTTGGGAAGTGCTGATGAAAAGATCTCCCTGTTTCATGAACTACTTTATTACCCCAGTGCCAAAGAGCCGGCCTGGTGCTGAGAACAGCTAAAATTGGCTCCTTCTCCTGCCCGCCAAACCCCTCCTCCATCAGGGACACACCTCAGAGTCCCCGAGCAGCAGCTCCTCCCCAGGACCCCAGTGATCCAAGGGCAGGAGACATCTCCAGCTCATCCAGGGCTCCTCGGGGATAGAAAATGTTCTTTAATACAACCACGGGGAGAGATTGCCTCTAAAAAGCCAGGAGTGAATAACAATTGAGCAGCTGCACTCTCAAACAGCTGCTCCACACCCCCAGAGTGCCTTGCAGGAGTTATTTGTGTTTGAAGAGGCTCTGCAGAGGGTTCCCCTTCTGTTGAGCATCAAGGGAAGGTCCTAGAACAGGCAGAAGGAAAAAGAAGTTCTTTTTAATGTTGAAGGGAAATAAATTTCTGTTTTTCTAAACAAGGCTGAGGTTTCTCAGAGCAGCAGCCCTCCCCCCGGACTGAAGAATTTTGAACCCTTCTTCAGCTTTACCAATTATTCTCATTTTTCTGCCAAATTCTTTTTCCCCAAATTGCTTTTGGCCTGGCCCATCGCTGCACCCAGAACAGCCTGGATGACAAAAATCCATCCCCACAATCTGAGCAATACAATTCTACCTTAAAATCCCAGTTCTGATTTTGAATCTCTTTTTCCCCACTGCCAGAACAGATCCTGGCTCCTGAATGATACTGGAATCCACCCCCCAAAGGAAGTGGGATCTGGATTGTGGCTCCCCAGGGTTGGTGCCTCACAATGCAGTGGTTTTATTAATTTATTTAATTAATGCAGGAGTGAAGCCATACACACACAGGCTACATTTTCTGTGTTAGCTCTGTCCACTGCCTGAATATTTAAAAAATAACCACAACCAGAGCTCACCTTTAGCATTTCACAGTATTTAAGAGATCAGGTCGATGAAATCAAATGAGATGCATCAACTGAACAGGAACTCAAGAATTACAAAGGAGATTTTACAACCTTTATTCCAGCAGCACAACGTCAGCAGAGACCTATTCCCAGAGCCAGCAGGTCCACCCTACTGCCTCCGTGCCCTGATTCCAGCCCCATGGGAAAGCACTGAATTTCCTGAAGGATTCGGAGCTTTCCCAAAGAATTTGGGACACCATCCTGCTGCAACTCTTGAGTTGCCTCTTACCAAACATTCCTCACCATCAGTGCTCCCAACAGGAAAGGATTTATTTGGGAGTCTGACTTCGGCTACAAGTGCTGAATGCTGAAAAGAACTGGCCCGAGGAGGTGGGAAATCCATCTGTGTGAGGCCAGGGATGCAGAGGCTGCTCTGCAGCACAGGTGCCTCTCCCAGCAACGCATTAAATCTCAGTTGTGCTCAGCCAGCACTAAACCAGTCACTGACAGAGTCCCCTCCACCTGGGCACGTCACCGGTGAGCACATTTCAAGGGCGAGCCCAAATTTAGCGCCCTTGCCATCCCGCCTGGCTCCAGCACTGCAAATGATCCATGTCTGCTCCTGCATTGCCTTCTCCCGGGAAACAGAGGCACCAAATTTCTGTTCACAAGTGCCGGCAAGCTCCGAGTTAATTACTGTAATTACCCATTGACCAGACTCCGAATGCTAATCTGTTATAAAGGGGCCTGTTAATTGGTGTTAAACTGCCATTAACCTGCCATTTCCCGTGTCTTCAAGCTGACCTGGAGCACAGCACCGTGGAAAACCCAATCCATTTCTCATTCCTGGCAATCACCGAGTGCCGATTTGGAGAAGAATTAGAAAAAAAAAAATCTACATACCTGGAATCGGAATTATTGTAACAAAGGGAAACATCATTGAATCCCAGTCTTTGATAGTGTAGGACTGCAGTTGTCCATGGCTTTCCATGGAATGCTCTGTGCCACGTTCCCTCCGCAGTGTCTGTGGTCTCTACAGGAGCTGGGTTCTGCCAGGCTGGGCTGGCATTGCCATCAGGGCACTGACTCTTCCTGCAAATCTGCAGGTGCAGCAGCTTCCCTCTGGAGCCAAGGCCCTCCCCATGGGAGTCTCCCTGTCCCAGCCCACCAAGCTCAGCTGTGGTGCCAGGAGGGCTCCATTCCTGGTCCTGCAGAGCATCAACGTCCAAACCCAGCAGGATCAGCACATCAAACCCTGAACCACTTCAGAATCATCCAGAGCTGCCCCTAAGGAGATCCCAGAAAAACAGGGGCAGGTGTCAGTCTGTCTTTTCCACTCCTGCCTTCAGCCACTGCAGCTGACCTGTCCCTGTCTGGGCTTTAATTTACACAAGTGGAGACAAAAGGTTGGCTCAGCCACTTCTCAGAGGTCAGTTATAAAATCCAGGTGCCCACCAGGGCAGTGAACTTCCACTTGAATGTGCTGCAAGAGGGAGAGCTGGAATTTCCATTTCAGACACCCATCAGGGGAGGCAGCTCTGCTGACTGGTCTCTTCCCAAAAACTGTCACTGAAGTGGCTTGACCTGCCAGAGCCTTTCTCAGGTTATCTCACCCGACTGACAGTTATCTAGACTAAGAGTCCTCTCTTTCCATTTTATATAACCAACTATAAAAGTTCAGGGGAACTTAAAGTGACCTTTAGCAAATCCCAAAATTATTCATTTCCTGAAAAAATTCACCATTACTCAGCAGCACATTGCCTCCCTCTCCGTGTGAGATCCCAGTGCACCCACTTCAGCAGCCCTCACCAGAGGATACAGGACAGAGTTTCCCAGTTTAAAAGATGTGCAAGGGTTTGCAAAGGGTTTGAAGACAGTGAAGAGTTCAAAGAGGGGAGCAGTGAATTTTTTATGTGCTAATCCAAACCTCTTGGTGTTCAGTTATCTTTAAAATCAGGTCTAGGATATTAGAGAAGGGGAAAAAGGGTCAGTTAACCAGAAATCCCATGGAAAAAGAGATTTATTACCCTGTCCTGAGACTCTTTCCATGATGTTTTAGTGGTAACTAGGAAAACGAAGCCTTTGTCATCTAGGATTACCTCCAGTTCCTTGTACTCCTTGCCAGAGCTGGGCTGTTATTGCAGCTCATTTATGTCATTTTTCACTTTCCTTCCAGAATGCTTCCATCACCTGCCTTGGCATGTTGAATTCCTAACCAGATTGTACTGAAAAGTACAAAAAGCAAAGAAATCAAACCTGCAGTGTCATCAATAATAAACATAGGAGGCTTCTAGAGGTGAGAATCCATCTCATTCAATGTCTTCTGCTGTCGATGGTTATTATTCCTCCATTCAGGCTTTTCCAAGACATCAATTTATCACTTTCTTTCCTGGCACTGGCAGCTTGCCTAAGTCCACCTGCATGAGCCTCCTGTCTCCCCTTCCTCAAAAAAATGTGCAGATCTTCTCCTTGATACCATTTACTGCCACTCAGATGCTCACCCACAGGAAATTCTCATTTATTTGAGTCCGTAGAGGCCCCGTTATATTGATAAACTGATCCCTGTGGCAACCAGCCATTCCTTTTCCTTGAGAGCAGATGGGCTGAGGCCAACATCACCTCTGGGCAGAAAACATAACCCCAAAATTGCCCATCAGCAATGTCAGCACTTCCTCCTGAGCTGGGAGCGAAGTTAATTGTCAGTTCTGACGCCGATCCCGGCTCCGGGTGTCACCTCCCACCCTGGGAATGATGTTCCTGGAGCAGCTGCTGCACAAAGCCCCTCTTACCTGTGTGTGCTTCACACCTTCCACCTGACCCTGGGCAGGGGAACCCGTGCCCAGGGATTTTGGCAGGAGATTAGAGAGCTGCCAGTCCCCATCTCTCTCATCCGGCCCTATCACACACAGAATTTATTGTTGCTGGGATACTGTCAGCCCTGAACGTTTTGCTTTGCTTATCTTTTACTCTTCCGTGTTACATATTCCCAGTCTTTTCCCTAACTCCCTCATTACTATTCCATCCACTCCTCACACCTGCACAGTCCCTCCAGTTTCCCTCATGTGCTCTCGCTGCCTTATTTTCTGCCAGTGACTTCAAATTCTGCTTGAGTGCATGTTCCTCTTGCTTGAGAGCAAGAAAGGAAAAGAAACCTATCCAGATGGGGAGCTGCCCCTTCTGCTCAGGAAAATGAACTCTACAAGCTTGGCACTACAGCAATTACCTGGTTGGGCTCAGGGAGGATGGACAAGCATGGTCATAAAAATCCCTGAATGGTTGGAAGAGACCTTAAAGCTCATTTTGTTCCTCCTCCTGCCATGGGCAAGGACACCTTCCATTATCCCAGGTTGCTCCAAGTCTTGTCCAACCTGGCCTTGGACACTTCCAGTCTGGCAGCCTGTGCCATGGCCTCCCCATCCTCACAGGGAAGAATTTCTTCCCAATGTCTCACCTAACCCTGCCCTCTGGCAGTTTAAAGCCATTCCCCCTGTCCATTATGATGTCAAGGACAGCTCTCAAAATCCAAAATGCCCATTAGAGCTTCCTCTACTCCTAATTCCACTTTCTTTTATTTCACCAGCATGGTCCAAAATGGATGTGGAGACTGAGCAAAGGACTTGCTCCCCACACTTGTTCAATTGGCTCCTCAGAGAATCCTTCTAGAGAAGTAAAGAAAAACCTCATTGCATCAATCTGGAATATTCCCTTAATCACTTTAGGTTTGAAATCCAAATGCAAAGATTTCCATAATATCCCTAAGAAATTGGTTTAGGACAATGAAAGGAATTAAAAACTGTTCTTCATATCTTGGGACTCAATGGCCTCATTGCTAATGACTTTTCCTAAGCTGACAATGAAATTTACAGGAAGAAGGGAGACTGGAGAATGCCATGACATGGCATTTCAGCGTTGTTTCCACGTTGTACACCCACGGGGGATGCACAGCTCTAGCAGGAGGAGAGCAGAAAGCAGAGGGATCTCTCCTTTCTTGGCTGGGCGCTGGGGGCTCAGCCGTGGGCCGCGCGCGTCTCCTGCTCGCGATGAAGGTCCTTCCCCTGTGCTGCCAGCCGGGCCCTGGGCAGCTCAGGCACTCACACCCTCACTCCCTGCCTGCTTTGCTCCTGCCTTTGCTTTGGCCACGAGCTGGGTGCTAATTTAAACCCGAGCGTGGGCTTTTTGACGGGCTGCGGGGGCCAGGGCCCTCTGCCCGCGGAGGCACGCAAGGCCGCGGCAACGCTTCTCTCCTTTTTCAAACAAGCCCCACAGCCCCACTGGCCATTGTCACCCGTGTAAACCCCGCAGAGGGGACCCCAAGTAGCGACTGCGCCTCAGCTCCTGCCGAGGGTGACGGCAAAACTCCTAAAGCCACGCCGGTTTGTCACTTGTGTACCAAGCCACGTCTCAGGGCATTGCCTCAGACACCCCCAGGCCACCGGAACAGCCCCATCAGCCAACTGTGGCACTTGCCATATAATTAATTAATTAATTAATTCTGACTGCAGTTAATTATTTCATGCCTTGCTTTGCTTCATTACAGGGGTGCCATGGCTTCTCTGTCACATATGAAATGATGATTGAAATGACGCATTTTGCGTGTCCTGAGGATCTGCAAGAGCCACGGCAGGGGGCTGGAATGAGATGATCTTTAGTGTTCCATCCCATTCCAACCCAAACCATTCCATGACTGTAATCCATTCCTCCCTAACTTGGCTGTTCCTATTGTGAAGTTGGGTTTAATACTCCAAACCAGTATCAGACTGGTCAGGTGAGTTCTTTCAGAGAGTGAGGGAATATCCTGAGCTGGAAGGGACCCATAAGGACTGTCAAGTCCAACACCTGCACAGACACCCCAACAATCCCCCCCTGGGCATCCCTAGGAGTGGTGTCCAAACGCTCCTGGAGCTCTGGCAGCCTCGGGGCCGTGCCCATTCCCTGGGGAGCCTGGGCAGTGCCAGCACCCTCCTTTTTCCTGACCTTTCCCTGATCTGCAGCCTGACCCTCCCCTGACACAGCTCCGTACCTGGGGCTAACTCCTCAGTGGCCTTCGCAGGGCTTGTTTGTGTGGATGGAGAGCAAACAAAAGCCTGCATTTGCAGAGTGCTGCTTCTCAGCAGAAATTCCCTTCATGGATGCTCCCAGGACACCCCATGGACAGCAAGGTCCTTCCCTCAGGTTCATGCCCTGCTCCTAGCAACGGGAATTGCATTCCCTGCCACCTGCAAAGAAACAAACCCGGACAATCTGGGCCTTGGGGGCTGCAGGAAATCACCTCTAAAGGCCCTCCTTCTTTTTTTGGCTCCCTTTGCTCTCCACAGGGACCAGCCCCCTCATTAGAGGTTTGCTCAGGCTCTGCACCTCCTCCTGGGGAGCAGAGGTGGTGGCAGGACCTCCCAGACTGAGCCTTGTGCCCGGGGCTGGAGAGAAAAGGGTAGCCCCAAGGCAGGGGGCAAGGAGCTGGGGATGGCCAGGAGTCAATCAGCAGCTCCACTAATGGCTAAAGTCACTCATTTTCCCACAACACGAGGAGGAAGGAACCCGAGTAAATTGCTGGGGCGGGCTGTGTGTAACCTTTGGCTCAGGGCAGGTCATGAATCTACAGGCTTTCCACAACTCTCTGACCTCCCCATTTATATTTTTTTTCAAGCAGTAATTTCCTAATTAACAGTTTCTCCCCTTTGAAGCCTTGTGCTGCGTTTTCTCCTTTTCTGACAGCAGCAGAATTGTTTATCCCATTTCCTCACGTAGATTTTCATTTTCTGTCCCCCTGAACAATGGAAGACCAGAACAATACAGGGAAATACTCAGAGTTACCCCCTGCCCAGATCAGAGAGGAATTTCTCATCTTTGACACCTGCTGGCAATTAATCCTCTGCATGCTTGAATTTGCAATTAGGAGCTCTCCTGTAACAGGATTCAACCCTGGCTCCCAGCTGCCCTCTGCCTCCCCAGGAGCTGCAAGGGGCCAAATCCTGCTCTTATTTTAGGGTATTTAAGGAGGAATTTCTCTCTTATCTCTGGAGCACCTCAGGAGGAATTTCTTTCCCTCCAATACCCGTTAAGGGGAAATTTGGGCACTCTCCACTTGGAACCTCTGATTTTACACCCCTTGGGTTTGACATGAAGATGCTTTTTGTCTGTGGAAAGACATGAATTTTCCTACAAAAAACATTTGGATTTGGGGCTGTATCAGTGCCTCTGTGCCTCTGCAGCAGCCCCATATCAGACCTCCCTCAGAACAGCAACATCCCTTTCCAACTGATTGTGTTTTGAGTTTGTCCTGGAATCTGGAATTCTGAGGAACCTTCTGCACCATCAAATTAACTCCTGCCCTGCCAAGCACTCAGCCCAGGCTTTGGTTGGGATATAACAATACCTTGATTTTGCCCATTGGAAAATATTCCCGTGCCCTGTACAGTGAGTCAGCTTTGCAGAGTGCAGGAAACTGAATAGAAATATTGCAAAGAATGCTGTTCTTTGAAGTGCTAGTGGCATTAGGAGGCCATTTAGTGCTTTAAAGAACACCATTTTATTAAGTATTTCAAAGCAACTTCAGAGCTATTATTTCTTATTTTGCTGTTTAAACCTGTACGTTTGAAAATTAATCATTATAGGACCTTTGATGCAAAAATCTATGAATAAAATAAATTCTGAGAGCTACTTTCACACTTATATTAAAACACTCCTTCATCTCCCTTATTAATTTAATGCACATCTCAGAAAGTATCTTAAATATTGGCAGTAACATTCTCCTAAATAACCCAAACCCCCTATGGCTTCTTGACTTTTCTTTTCATATCTAAGATATTTCTCATGGCTTTCCAGTGACCTTTAAATAAACTTGTGGGGTTACTAATTAACATGATAAACAATAGATTCCCATTTCATGGGCAGTTTCATGGTCAAGCAGCCCACCAGAGCCAGGCTGTGCTCTCTGCAATATCCGGAGTGTCTGCAGCAGAGACCCCTTCCCTGAGCAGCACCTCTGGGAGCACAGGTCAGGACAGTGTCCCTTAATTCCTGAGGGCTGAGCTGAATTCTGTCATTGCCATTGGAGGAAGGGTCTCACCCAGAAGGGGAAAGACACATTTGAAAGGTTCACAAGAACAGCAACAACTGCCCTGGTGCCAGTGGGGACATTTGGGGTGACACAGAGGGACAATGGCACCACCATCCCAGGGAATTCCATCATCTCAATTCCTCAATTGAGAAGAGACAAGGAGCTCCTCTTGTCTCTTCTCAATTACACTTCCTTTGGGCTTATCACAGAATTTAATTTGAAGCAGACACTTTGCAGATGGGTTAAAGCAATTTTTTCTATCTTTTTTAGGTTTCAAGCAAGGGGAGACAAAATGATCCCTGGGATTGTGTTTAATAGTGGCATGGGAGATGCCCACAGGGGTGGTCAGGCATTGGAATGGGCTGTCCAGGGAAGCTGGGGCTGCCCCTGGATCCCTGGCAGTGTCCCAGGCCAGGCTGGATGGGGTTTGGAGCAGCCTGGGACAGTGGGAGGTGTCCCTGCCATGGCAGGGGTGGCACTGGATGGGCTTTCAGGTCCCTCCCAACCCAAACCATTCTGGGATTTGAAGAGAGAGGTTGTACCCCCACAGGTGCCCAGGATGGGAGGAGTAGGGGATGGAAAAGCAGCAGGAAGAGGAGGGCAGGGGGGGTCAGGGCAATAAGCACTTGCTGTTAGTCCTTGAGAGCATTTCTAGGTTCAGTTTTGCCCTGACCTCAGGGGAGGACTTAACTTAGGGGCCACAGAAAGTATTTCAACAGCAACAACACACAAAAAAAGAGAGATATCATGAAAGAAGGGTCGATTTGGCAAAAAAAACCCCAACAACTATGTAAAAGCTGGGGACACGGGGCAGGTGCTCCCCACTCCTGGCTTTACCGGCCAGTTGCCATAGAAACCCATCACTGCAGAGCTCTGGGGCCCCAAACACTGCAGCATCCAGTGATGCCAAGGAAACCCAGCCCTCTGTGCTCAGGAAGGGCTGCCCTTCCCACACCAGCTCGGGAACAGAGCAGGGATAGCTCAGTGCAGCTGCCTGGATGGTGCTTTAATTCCTGATTTTCAGTGATTTACAGCCCAGCTTTCATTTGATACCCATATGCTCACATTTGAGATAACATTATGGGCATCATTTTCTGGGAATATACTTACACCACAGTGCACTGCATAAAGCAAATAGTGTATTGATGGGAAAGAAATAACAGAATATTAAAGCAAAATCAATAAATGCCTTCAAATCTCATCTTTCAGCCTTGCTTAACTTTGTTTAGGGAGGCAGGGAAGTTCCCAGGAGCTGTGGAGCTGGCCACGCTCCCAGCTGGAATGAGGAGCAGGAAACATTGGAGAGATAGCAGCACCTTCCTGGTGCATTCCTTTTTTTTTCCTGGTGGGAAAAAAAAACTAAAGAGAACCCGGGGTTTTATAACCCAGGGCTGTGTTAATCAACAATTAGCATTCAGCTGAGCACCTCCACAGCAACCAGCTGCTCCCAGCTGTGACACAGCTCAGGCTGGAGAGCAGGCAAAGCAACCACCACCACTGTCCTAATTGTTGAGATAAAAGCCTCAGCTTGTTTCACCTTTTATCAAGGGGAATAAACAGTGTTCCCACCCTGTTTGTCGGGTGGGAAGTGCTAGGGGAGTGCTGGGCTGGGGGCACACCAGGTTCCTGCCATGGATCCCCTCGTTTGAGGTGCAGGAGAAGGTGCTGGTGTGAAATATTTTTATATAGGCCAATCCTCTGCCAAAAGTGGGTCCAGAATTAGGTTAGTAAGTCGGTATTTCCACACAAGATGATGTGCCCTGGTTTTCCAAAGTGCTGAGTACCCAGCCCAGAAGTTCCCTCGTGGGGCTTGAAACTTTATTTTTGGCACCTGGTATTATAGAGAGACCATCTGTGACAGCCAGCACTCGCTGCCACGTAATTAATGCCAAGTTACATAAGCCATTCATGAATAAGCATTATTTTCCATATATTAAGCTTGCAGAGACAGGCTTCAGAACTGAACTAGTATTTAGCAAGGTAGGCCTCTGAAATTGTCAATTAATGCTCCTTGACATTTTCTAAGTATGTTAATTTATATTAAACCACTGCAGCCAACTCTGCATAAGATAACTCCGAGCCTCAGCCATAAACTAAGAAGAAATATGCAGTTGAGGAGCATTATGGCTGCTCTTTGTCATCTCCCTGACATAATGCACATTGTGTATGCAATGCAGGGAAGATAAACACATATATAAAGCAGGCAATTACCTCAGCTCACACAGACTATCATATTTATGACCATTTGCAGGGTTGGATGTAATTCATTGACTTTAGGTGCTGGAGTAAATACATCACTCTAACCCCACGGGCCAGGCTATGAAACGCAGGTATCAAGATTTGCTGCCATCTGCTAAGCCACAAAAATCTCCATTCTCCTTCCAAAGTGGTGATCAGCGAGAGGAACGATGGGAAGAGCTGGGATCAGAGCTGCTTGCTGCCAAGGAGTGGCGAGGAATTCTAGCAGGACATAGCAAGGAGAGGGTTAAATTTGATAAATGTAGGGATTAAAGTCTTGTTCCTTTGAAAGGCAGGTTCCCCTGTTGAGTGGCACTTGGAGAGGACCGTGGCAGGGTCACAGTGTGATCAGCCCTGGGCAGCAGCACAGCTGTAGCAGTGCTGCTTTGTGGTGGGACTTGATGATCTTAAAGACCTTTTCCAACCTAAAGCATTCCATGATTCCATGTTTTTGCGAGGAGATGGCCTGGACTGAGTGCTTTGCTCAGGATCAGGTCCCCCCCAGGGGCCTGAGGGAATGGAGAGCCACATTCCACGCGAATATGAACACAGAACACAAAAAGAACAAGGTGGTTCAGCCTGGAGAGCAGAAGGATCCAGAGAGACCTTAGAGCTCCTTCCCGTGCCTAAAGGAGCTCCAGGAAAGCTGGACAGGGACTTGGGACAAAAGATGGAGGGACAGGACAAGGTGAATGGCTTCATACTGCCAGAGGACAGGGTTAGATGGGATATTGGGAAGGAATTCTTCTCTGTGAGGGAGGTGGGGCCCTGGCACAAGGAGCCCAGAGCAGCTGGGGCTGCCCCTGGATCCCTGGCAGTGCCAAGGCCAGGCTGGACACTGGGGCTGGGAGCAGCCTGGGACAGTGGGAGGTGTCCCTGCCATGGCAGGGGTGGCACTGGGTGGGCTTTAGGGTCTCTCCCAACTCAAACCATTCTGGGATTCTCTGATCATGCTCATCCATCCTCCCTGAGCCCAGCCAAGGGGCAGAGCTTGCAGGGTCCATTTTCCCAAGCAGCTGCTTGGCCACAGACCTGGCAGGAACTGGGCACTTTGGTGCCTGAGTCAGAGCCACTTCCAGCCCCACAACCAGCCTGGGATAACGACAGGGGCTGGATTTCTCAGCCACTCTGCCCACTGAAATTGCCGCTCTATTGTAGCCAGCATATGACTAATGAGGGCAATTAAAGCCCAATTCCTGTTCCCGTGCCTGCAGTCACTCAGAGAGCCGAGGGCGGGCACACAAATGTGCCACTTGGATTTGCTGTCATTTCACAGCCGGTTTCATCCGATGTGAAATGGGGAAGGCAGTAAAGAATCAAATCAGAAAAACCATTTAACTTCCCAGATTATGAGAGGATATATCACTCAAAATGCAGCACTTCCCAGATCCTCTGTTAAACTGGAATCAGCCTGGCTGACTTGAATCCCAAAGACATCCAGGCTGTAGAGACAGGGAGCTGTGACCTGACAGCACAGGGAGCTGGAGATGGATGTTTAGTAAATGTAGTTTTCAATAGATATTCCCAGAAATTGAAAACATTTTGCAGTTATATCCCCAACAATCACAGCCTATTCTACTCCATAACCAATATGAGCGATTACTTGAGGAGATACAACAAATGCAACGTGTTTTAAAAAAAGATTTTGAGAGTAATAAAAGATGAATTACACAAACACAGCAAGAAAACCAAAAAGAGAAGGGCTGCTCCACAAGAAGCACAGCTGATCCCTTCCTGTTGTATTGCTTTGGGAAAGGAAAAAGGGGGGATAAATTAAGCACTTCATTCTGTAAGTAAGTTTTAAGATAATCTGATTACAACAGCTCCCACTAGCACCATTCCAGAGCAGCAAAGGATAAAATCAATAATGAACATCAACATTTCCATTTTGTTTAGTGGCTCTGTAATTCAGCCATGAGAATCTGCCTTTCACTCAGGGCTTGGCCAAGGGAGGGCCAGGACTACCCCTGGGATTTCTCCAGGAATTGCTCATTTATTGCTGAATAAAGAATGACACGGCTCCAAAGGTGATACTGTGGTGTAATTTGGATGGGGGAGGGGGGGGAAGTATGAAACTTTTAGGATTTGGGGCTTGATTTGACACTGCTGGCGACTTTGATAGCATTTGGTACGTAATGGTCATCTAACATCAGGCTGCTGCTGTCTTGATCTATCCTTGAATATTAAAATCTCAAACCAAACACTAATCCTTGTTCCCAGTTTAAACAGAGAAAGCAGGAAGGAGCTCAAACCATGGTCCTACTCATCAGTGGCACAGGGAATGGACACCAGGCTCGAGGGACATCATCTACACCTTCCCCCACCCGAATTTTCTCTGCTATTAAATAGTCGCAGGGATTATATGAGAAAATGAGGGGCAGGGTGAATCAGATAAGGGTGAACCAGAACATCAGGGCAAAGCGGAGGAGGGTCCGGGGGTGGAGCAAGGGGAAAGGACCAGTGGGGTGCAGCAGATTTACATGTGGCCAGAAAGCACCATGGCAGGGATCCAAACTCACCCGAACAGAAGGATGGCGCCTAAGGGCTCTCCCTTCCCGGGGAGGGGGATGGACCTGTTCTCAATTGGCCTCCACATCTCCCCTTTATTTATTTAAGAGGAACTGCCGAGGAGAGTGGGTAAAGGGTTTAGGGAAGAAGGTGGAGGTCGGTTGGGGTCGAGGAAGAGGGGGAAGGGGACATGACAAGATGATAAATATAAAGGTAAGAGGGTTTTTTGGGAAAACAATTTGTTAGCTTGGTGGTAGCTGTGGTTCAAAGTATGTCTACTCCGGTGCTTCGTCCCTGGGATCTGGTGATGGGACGGTTGACTCAGCGCTGTTGTTGACGCCGTCCCCATCTCCAGGCCGTGTTCCTCTGATCTTCAGGTGAGCCTGGCTTTGTCTCGGCAGAGATTTGATTATTTTCTGTGGGGGACTTCGGAGACGGGGATGGTGGTTTCATCTGGAATGTCCTGATGCTCGGAGGTGGCGGGCGGGCCAGTACGGTTTCCCATTTACTGTCGTAGTGCGGGGCCGCCCCGCGCTCCGCTGGGGATTCCCGGGCGCTGCTGGTAACGCGGTCGTCCCTGGGGCCACTGATGGTTTTCTCGATGGTCCTGGATGGGGAGGCGGCCTGGGCAATCTTTAGAAAGCGTCCGAACTCGCCGCGGCTGAAACACCTGCGGCTCTCCGTTGCAGCACCCACAGCGAGAGCTCCCGAGACTCCCTCCGCTCTGCTTCTGCAGCAGCGCTGTCGGCGGCTGAACGTCCGCACGGACCTCCCCGTCCGGACCGGAATGGACTCGGAACTGCGGACAGCCGGACCGGGCTGCGGCCTGATCCCGGAATGGACTCGGAACTCCGGACAGCCGGACCGGGCTGCGGCCTGAGCCCGGAATGGACTCGGAACTGCGGACAGCCGGACCGGGCTGCAGCCTGAGCCCGGAATGGACTCGGAACCGTGGGCACCCGGACCGGACTACGACCTGAGCCCGGAATGGACTCGGAATTCCGGACAGCCGGACCGGACTGCGGCCTGAGCCCGGAATGGACTCGGAACTGCGGNAACCGTGGGCACCCGGACCGGACTACGACCTGAGCCCGGAATGGACTCGGAATTCCGGACAGCCGGACCGGACTGCGGCCTGAGCCCGGAATGGA
>WAAG01033719.1:2713-17481 GCA_013390105.1 Tichodroma muraria
GCACCTTCCACCCCTTTCCTCGAAAATGACCATTTTAATGCTTATTTCAGCTGCAACAGTTGTGCTGGCCTAGATAGGGGCTAGTGAAAAGGAAACTCTTGAAGGCTGAGCTTGTTCGTGGACTCCACTTCCCCCTCAGCTTCTGTGCTTCTCAGTAAATGCACCCAGTGCAGGCAAAGCATTCTTAATTCATCTCTCTGAATAATCACATCTGTGGCTTAGATGGTTCATCTCTTTTTATAAAACGGATTTAAGCTTCACATAAATAAATTGTTCCCATATTGTTGTTAGTTTTTACACTAATTTTTGACTAAGTTGCTTTAGATGTGGGGAACAAAGTTCTCCGTCTTGTTTAGGTGACAACTGGAGACTTGCATGAGAAGGAGAAAATGTGACTAGTTCTTCATGATATGACATTTTAGGACAGGTTGACAAACAGCTTGAATGACATTTGAAATGTGAGATGTTGTAAGAACTAACTGCCTTTGCTGTGTGTAAACACTGCTGGGAAAAAAATAAGCTTTTATTTAAAAAAGAAAAACGGTGAGGGAGAGAAGAGCAAGTTATGCCTTAAGCGATTTCCTTGTATGATTAACACCTGGACTGTCTTCAGAAAATGGCTTGTCTTTCTGCTTTTATAATTTCAGAGTGGTTATTGACTGAACAGTAGGGGGCTTTTTTTTATCTGCTGCTTTACTGAGTTCTTTGCAGCCTCCTGACTCTGTTAGGAAGCTAAAATTGCAATTTTTGCTATCAGACGTAGAAATCATTAACAACATTTATTGACTTCTAAACACTCTTCTGTTATCTTGATGCTGTCAGATCACCCTTGCCCACTTTCTACAGAACATAATTGAAAACAATGAAATTTCTCAACTTTTGTGGACAGGTTACAGACTGGAGAAGATTTTTATCTGAGAAAACATCATTCAAGATGAAGCTATAAGAAGCTGCATCTGCTAGCGGTAAGAACAGCTTTAACAAAGAAATCCTGGAAAAAAACCCCACCCTGTGTGCCTTTTCTGCTTTGTCCTTTGCATTAAGCTAAGGGTTGTTTTCCAGAGGTCAAATAAGAAAATTGTAGTGGAAGACACAGAAATCCATTCATGCTGACTTCAGATTTCTAGATTTCAGTACCTGTAGCTTCCTTGCATAGCTCAGTTTTGCAGTAACAATTAATGCTCTGGTTTTGATTCTTTAGTTTTGATTTATGTATGAAGCTCCTTCGAAAGAATAGGATAGATAGCACTGCAGCTGCTTCAGGTGAGGAAATGAGTGAGAATAATTAAATGCAGCTTTAAAGTAGTCTTATTTATCGCAGAGCATTCTCCATGAGGAGTAATAATATCCTGTCAACTAAGAAATGAAGAAATGGTAAAGAGAAGATAATTTAAATTAAAAAGCAAAGGAATCTTTTAATAGACCAGAAAGTAGGACACAAAACTTAAAAGCTAAAAAGGAAGCATACTGTAAAAATGTAAAGTCTTTTTTAATACATAGACAAATCAACATATTTCTCTTATATTTCACTTTGTATGTGGAACCAAAGCTACACACGGATGCATCTTGCTGGTAATACATGATTATGTTTCTTTGCATATGAAATACAACAGAGGAGTTAGTAAATTGATACGTTAGAATGTTAGAAATAAGGTAAAAAGTAACCTGGTTGGTTACAGTTGTTAAATACTGACTTTGACAGTCTGGGTATTGTAAATTCTCCCGTATTTTGGAGTACATGTGAAAATAGGGAGCGGTGACAAAAATCTACTTTCTAATGCTGTGTAATAGTATCAGGGAGCAAGCCTTTGGCCTTCTTGATATGGATCATATATGTTCTGAGGATGACATGGCTAGAACCTTCTTCTCTCCCCTCCCTCCCTTAAATTACATATTGATAAAGAAAATAAAATACTACCCCTGTTTGCTGAACTTTGTTTCTTTTTGTCACTTTTGTGTGCATTTTGACTTATAGATTGTCCTTCCTCTGTGAATTTACCAGACAGTAACATCCTCTGCATAGAAATCCTGTACCACAAGACACTGGGAGCTTAAAATGCTCATCAGATATGTGTATGTGAACTCTATTATTTGTCCTGATTTGGAATCTGTCTTTATTATTATACTTTTTGAATGCTCAGTGTGTCGTACTGCCCAAGGGAAATAATTCTCCCTGCCATCCATTGCATTTTTTTCAATTTAAGCATGCTTTACCAAGTTTCTATCAGGTCACCGTGCTCTGGCTGTGTGTAGATTAGATGCTAAAAATTGTGTGAGAAGGATAAAAGAAAGGTTGAGAGGAGTGGTCAGGAAGTAGCAGGGTGTTAGGAGTTGGGTTTGGAGTGAGTTCAGAGTGAAGAGGCTGATCAGGATGTGTGGGGAACGGATATGTTGTTCTCAGACATAAGATGTGGAAGGCTGGTATCAATTTGTTGGGAGAAGTGCGATGAAAAATGAGACTCTGGTAACTGTTTGAAGGTTTGAAAGCAATCTTCGATGTGTTGTGAAATCGTGTCCAGTGACATTTTCTAAAACCAAGGACGGCAATGCTGTCAGCTCCACTTTTGATGAGGTCTTGTAATTTTTTAATGCTGCTACTCTGTGAATAACATAAAGTAACACTTCTGCTAAGCGGTAGAAGTGTCAAGGCTGTGGGGTGCATGGGGAAGGTGCAAACTGGCACCTGAGGGTGTGGTGTGGCACAGCCACTGCTGCAGCCAGCAGCTGTCCAGCTTCCCAGCTGTCAGGGGCCAGGACTGCTGTGGGACTTCACGCAGAGCTGGTGGTGGTAGCGCCCTCAATAGCTCTGGGGCACCATCCTGTTGCATCACTTCAAAAAGAATTGAAGTGATCATTAGGCCTTGCCCACAGGGGGCACTCCCTCCAGTACTCCTTGGGCAGAGGTTTTCCCCCAGCTTTGCTGAAGTGCTGGCTTCTCCCTGTGACTTCTGAGGTAGTTGTCTCTGTCACTGAATGTGCACGGAGCACAAAAGTGGCCATACACTCACAGGTATTGTGAATTCAAATTTACTGCCAGAACAGTGAATTCGAATCATTATGGGGTACCTGACATTTAAATAAAGAAACAAAATGTCTCAGCCTTGATAATTCGACTTACTGCATTCATATTCATAATTTGGTTGTACAAGGGAGGGAGGGGAAACTTGCCCTGACATGAAGTGCCACAGCAGCCGGACACCAAACTGCAGCAGGCGTTCTTGAGGGATGAAGGACCTGCAATTTGCAGGAAGCCTACGTGGGAGGAGTAGAGGGCTTTTGTACAGCAAATTTGCAGCTTGCTGAAACTTTTGCCTGGTGACTATAGTTGCTGTTGGCCTCGTTGAAACGTACAGAAGCTTGCTTGCTGTACCGTGGTATTAGTAGAAAATATTAATTTCGTTGCACACGAAAATCCCTAATGAAAGTCCCTAATGAAAGGTTGACCATTTTCTGCCACTGTTAATTTCTAAACTTTTTTTTGCAAATGTAATTGCTGCTATGATTACAGAATGCCAAATTGAGTTTGGGGACATATGCAATATTCTTTTACCACTAGTCTAGTCAAATAATTTTTAATGAGACAAAGAGCTCGTTGAACACCCAAATTGGTTTGTTTACTTCAGTAGCTTAACTGCATTAAAATCAAAGAGCTTTCATGGGCAGGGGGTAATCTGTGTCATTGCTGGATGTCATTAATCACCCCCTTGACTGAGCGCAACACTTTTGAAAAGTGACTTATAGATGGTTGAATAACTTTACTCTCTACACCATTAATGGTCCTCGGCAGGCTGCTAGCGTGCAATCAGAAACATCTGTGCATTTGAAAGTTTCCACTTCTCCAAACAGAGACGTATTTTACAAAGGAAAAAAGAAAAGGGGAAAAAAAGGAGAATTTGTTTTTGCATAAGTGGTCTTTTGGAAAAAGGGCTAATGGAAAATGTTCATGCTTTAACCCTTGTATGTTACAGTATCATCTGAGTTTACCTTGAGATCTTTATGCTCTTAATAGCATCAGAAGAATTTTTTTTGTTTTAATTTGTTTTTGTTGTTTTTACTCCATAGGATCTTTCTGACATTTAATATCCAGTAGTGAAAGAAAATGTATCCTGCTTGCCTAGTAACTCATGGATGTTTTTGTTTTAATTGTGTTTAAAGTAAATATAGCCACTTCCCCCTAGACGCTACAGAGTGTGCATTACTTATTCAAAGCTGACGATTCAAACTTTTTTGGAAAACGTCTTGACAGAACAGAGAACAAAAATTGTTTCTCCAGGCAGTCCTCTACTTCTAAAGTGGTGTTTTAGACAAGCATTTAATTATTTGGGGAAAGAGAGCTGGGCACTGACTGTGTTTCCTCTCTACGCAGTGTCGCTGTGGTTCCTCCTCACCACACCTGTCCCAGGTGGGTGCTTCATAGCTGTTGTGAACATCACAGAAGCACTGAATGAAGGTTGCTTGGGACTGGAACAGATTGTCCCTTCAACCACTCATGTTCAAACCATATTTGTTTTCATTTAGCCTCTTCTAGCACATTTTACAGACTATCTCAACTTTTTACTTTTGAGAACTTCCAGTACTTGTCCTACATATCCTGCAGAGTATTAATCCAAGACTAACATCTTAAAAGCATTAAATTGATGGCGCTGTTTCACAATTCACTTTCCACCGTTCTTGCAGTGAAAAGACCTCACCTAAGAGGACTTGATAGGTAGAAAAAAAGGAAAAAAAAAAAAAAAAAGGAAGACACAGAGGAAATAATAAGGAAGGATGCCTCCTTTATCGGTCAAAGATAATTGGTTCTGTACTGAATACACGTTTTAAGTTATCTATGGGTGAGGATATGACAGGATTAATCAGTTTCATGAAGCAGTGAAAATTTACTGTGTAATTGAAAGGTGAAAGGTTTGCATCCGTTAATCAGACTGGTACTGGGGTAAGATAAAGATAGCCTTGAGTTAGAAGTCTAACAATTAATAATGAAAAGGAAAGTGAGATGAATTGTGTGTGTTCCCTAACATCTATGCAGAATGGGGCTCCTAGGTAAGTATCTCTTACTGCAGAGTATGTTATAACCAAAAGTTGATGTATAGTGTGAGAATAGGACGCCTGAAGTTTCTATTAAATACCTCTTTGACAAAGCTAACTATGATTTTAGAAGACTTTGCCATCTTTGCCTATTCTAGCATTGCTACTGGGAGTGAGAAATGTTAGATGGGTTCAGAGTTCCCACTTCGCTATCAAGTGGGGAGGCAGATTTTTCATGCTGTCTCAAATAATTTGTCCAGTTACATAGATGAGGCATCCTGTAAGTTGCCTCCTAATGGGTCTTGTGTCCCTGAAAATTCTTCCTATCAGATTTTTTTTCTTTTAATGTGAGCTTCTAATCTGCTTAACTTCTGGGGCCTGTGGCTTAAAAACTGATCTCTG
This sequence comes from Tichodroma muraria, assembly GCA_013390105.1. Taxonomy (NCBI): domain Eukaryota; kingdom Metazoa; phylum Chordata; class Aves; order Passeriformes; family Sittidae; genus Tichodroma; species Tichodroma muraria. The sequence continues at coordinate 8,141 of WAAG01033719.1, forward strand.
GTGTCCCGGACTGAGCACCCAAGGGGTGATGTCCAATTCTGAGCAGAATATATGAGTTTTGAACTTCCTGAATGTATTCTGGCCTGTCATCTGAACTGGCAATTCCTATTGATGGTAAGAAAATGGTAGAAAAAAGCCTGGCTGACAGAAGGATCATATTTTGCAATTTTTTTTGCCCACTACACTTGTTTTATCTGTACATGTGTTGCACTATCTGTTTCCTTTTTTATTAGCTTCAGAAAATTATTCGATTATTAAAAGCAAATCCACAGTAAGACAGAACTGTCCCATGTACGAATACTTCCCTGCAGAATTTCTGTAGCCAGAGGAATTTAAGAAGCTACAGTAGTAGTGAAGTGGCAAGAATTGGTCACAAAACCTCTTTGCCAAAAAGGGATTTTGTTTGGCCTTCTGTCTGGCCATACTAAAGATCCTGATCTTGTTAAATGCTTTCAACTACCCAAATTATTTTTTGTGTATATATATTTGTAATATGCAAGAGAGGGGCTTTGTGTCTCAAGACCAGGAAAGTGAGTTTTCATCCCATCAAGGCGGAATCAATAACAGGAGGATCATTAGCTACTGGCACTTGTCCTGGAACATAAACTACAATTGCTATTAAGAGAATATGTGCTGTCTTTAGCATGAGCATCCAATAGAACATCATGAAGAGAACACGTAAATCATATTTAAGTTTTAGAATCCTTTTCCTTTATAAATTAAAGGAAATTAAGAACTCTTATTTGTTCTGTGTGAATTTTTTTCTCCCCTCCCACCTCCCCTAGTGCTTATAGGTAGTGTTGGATTATTATATAAACTGCAAATAGTTTGTTGTGAATTTATCCCTAATATTCAGACTTTCATTTATTCCTTTTTTGTTTTCATTGTTAGTGACTGAAACTTGGTTACTTAACTGTTCTTTGTATTCTCTGCTGCAGCTGTCAATGACGGTGCCCAATTCTGCTGATGGTTTTAGTGACACAAAGCTGGGCTCCAATTCCCGGTGTTTTCTGTAGGCAGTGGGCAAATGGTGCTATCCAGGAACCATAACGAGCTGAGGCTGGATCCTTGCAGACACTGGTAGGCACTGGCTGTGGGTACCGTGTTCACTCTTCACTTGTGAGTTGCTGGTTTATGTCAGCTCTTAGCTTGTTTAGTGAAATTTTTCATTGCAGGGTCTGAGCAGCCGTGCTCTGAAGGGAGTGGGAGGTCTCCCTGTGTCAGCCCCAGTGCTCTGGCTGTGCCTCCTGCCATGTCTCCGTACAAGCGAGACCTTGTGCCTTTGCTGCAGGAGACCACTGGGACTGCGGCAGAAATGGGAGACTGCAGTAGTGAAGTGAAGTGAACTGCAGTAGTGAAGTAAGTGAAATGTGCTCTACACAGATCTACAGGTCCTCTGATTTGGAGCTTGTGTGTTTAAAGACCACGATAACTGAAGCTAAGCAAAGCCAAGCAGCCTTTAAGAGATGTAGTGAAAATAAGCAAGCATGTACATCTCTCTTCCTGGATGCCTTCATTACGGCAATGGTTTGGAAGCGAGGCTGTAACTAATCCTCTAAAGTGTCAGCTTCTGTTTATAGCCTGCTTTCTCATCTGAGTGATGGAGTCCCACCCTTTGTCAGGCTTGCAGCAAAGTTGATTTGGGTTTTTCCCCTGTCTTCTAAGCTGGTAATAAAAAAGTACAATGATATGTTGTGCTCTTGACTAAGTTTCTTCTGCATCTATCTTTGTTGACATCGAGCATTATTAAGAAAATTTTTTCTCCTGTTTTTTTTAGACAATTCTCTAATTGTCTAGCTGAAAACTGAACTGTATAGGAACATCAGGAAAAATAGCATGTGTGAGCAAGACCAAACCTGGATATTTAAAAGAAATTCCAAAACTTATTGGTAATTACCCAATTACTAGTCAATCTGAACTACATATAGAAGGAGGTTTTGTATTTTGTGGCAACATGCTTATAGTGTTCTGAATCCTGTGCTTGTTGTCTGGCTTAGGTGTGGCACCGAAAGCTGTTTGCAATCTTGCACCAAGGCATGGAAGTGGCAAGACTTCAACAGGTTTTATGTATCTCTGCTGAATTCCACACTACAGTGTTATTTTTAAAACAGTAGGTTCATGTTGATACATGAGTCAGCTTCTTGTAAAGCAAGGGCCTGGAAGAAACATTTTTTTTCTGGAAACAGTACTTGTAAAGGACTGATTGAGGAATAAGGTACTAGTTAGGGCTTTTTAAAAATAATGAGTTAGTAAGAGTTGCCTTTTAATGAGATCAACTGTGTAAGAAACATTTACAATATAGCTCTGAAGAGTGTGTATGTACCTAAATCATTACTGGCTATTTTATGCTTGTCATCCTCAGATGTGAATTTTAAGTACAAATATCTGTATTTAATACTCAGCACTAAAAGTAAAGTGTATGTTTGGTCAATAAATTAAGAAATTATGGAAGGAGTTTTGGATAGTCTGAGTTCACATGTCATACAAAGATAACATGATCAATTTTATATGAAAAAAATTGATCTTTTTGTCTACCAGGGGAAATAGAGTAACTTCTAATCAAAACTACAATGGGATAGTAATAATAAATTGGGAAGACTTATTTTGCTATGGGTCAATTATGCCTATTAAAAAAATGGGTTCAACTTTCTTAGGTGTATAAATATAATACAGCACTGGGGTTGTCAAAGTCCAGCTCCTAATAATAATGGTATCCATTTTTTTTTATTTTTATTTTATTTTTTTTTTTAAATTTTTTTTGGTGGTACACTTTTCATGCTGTGGTAAGTGTGGGGAGGTCCTTCTCACAGCATGGGTAAGTGTCCAGGGGAGTCTGGCCTGCCTGCAGTGTGAGCCAGCGCTGCAGAGTGATCTGCACCTGTGATGCAAAGTGCTGTGCAATCAGCCCACCGTTGCAGCCACCGTGGGTTGTGTGTAGCAAAGGAGCTGGGAGCCCTTTTCCAGTGGCAGCTAGAGCCCTGGCTCTTGGGCTTATGCATGGAGACGTCAGTGAGAGTTTCCTGGCACAGAAGTTTCTTCCTGGCAACACTTTAAGCACTTTTTGTTTTGAGTTATTGAAATTGTGTGTGAGCTGCAGAACAAGTTCAACTGTGGTATAAAAATGTAAAAAGAGACTAGAATTTTCTGCTTTGCTAAAGAACAGGTGCTGGATATGACACACCTAGCTATTTTGTGCTATTCAGAATTGGGCTGTTATCATCTGGTTTGCATTAGAAACTGTGAATGAGACTGGTAAAAGAAGTGAATTGAAGAAACTAGCATCAAAGCTAACTACTTTCCCATATCTTAAGGTAGAAATTAAAAACTGACTTTCTATTTATGCTTGCAAGAATAATTACAGCTTGACTAGTATCCTTATAGAAAACAGATTTTTCAGCCCTGGGATACTTTGGATTGTGGAAGATTGGCTTCCAGAATAAAAACAACATGCTCAGGCATTTTAAAAAGTTTTGGTTTTGTTTTTTTTTTTAAGAATATTCAATAATGATTTCTTAGCTTCAAGAATTTAAGATATAAATAGATAAAACAGTGAGTTGAAAAAGTCTTTTCTGCCCTGGCCAATGAGTTATTGTCTGCTCTATATATTTAGCTGTATATAAACAAAGATATGGAGATAAGCCTTCCCCATTTGCCCTCCCAGAAAAATTTTGAAGGGTGCTGTTCTTTGTTTCTGACTGGGCTAGAAAAAGAGTATTGCTCCGCTTCAAGCCTTGGCTGTCATCTCTTTTAGCATGTATGGAAATAATCCCCAGCTTCCAGGCACAGACCTGTGAAATCTGTGAGATGAAGACTGTTTTTTAACAAATGTAGTCCTGGTATTGGTTTGTGTACTTATTAAGTTACATTTTGAGTATAAGTTCTTTGTTTGTAAAATGCAGAACATAATTTGTTGCTAAACAAATTCTAAGCTAATGTAGGCTCTTTTTTTTTTGCAGCAAGTCATCTATGATGCTCTTATTTATTTTTATATCAAATACCATCTGTGTTCTTTATTATAATACTATAGTATTAGCAATTAGTGCTACATTGCTAGAGCTGTACCACATATGTTAATAATTTCTTTAGTAGATGGCATTGATCTTTTGTTCCATGCTGCTAGTTCTGAAATCTGGAACTCTGTTGCTTACCTCTAAATTACTGAACCTTGAGCCATGAAATATGTTTCAGGTTGTTTTGATGTTACGTAGATCAAACTTAGACTATTCTAAACCCCATAATGCTGTGTGTGTTGATTTAGTTATTATTTAAATATAACACAACTTACCTGAGGTAGTTCAGTTTTTTCAAGTACAGAAGACATTTGCAGTGTCTCCTGCCCTGTCTTTTTGGGAGTTACTGCTCCTTGGATAATTACTGTGGATTCATTCATTGTAATCCTTATGCAAGTAACTTCTGGATGAATTGGTGTGTTTTGTAGTCAGAGTCCTTTGTTTACTGGGTCTACCTGAGGGAGAGGGTATTTGGCATTTTGAACAGGATGATGTCTCATGAATTATCCACCAATGGGATATCCGACCTTTCAGAATTGAATATCTGTCCTTCCTCTGACCAAGGAAGAAGTGATACTGAATATGGAGAGGGATTTACCATCATCTCAGTTCTACTCTGATTTGACTATAAAGTCAGTTTGAGCTAATTCTATTAGTGAAATTCATTCCTCTTGCAAATGAATCTGAACTGTTCAGAAAAATAAAAAAGACTGCAGGAAAGTATCTGATTTCCTTATTCCCACTTCTGTAATACTGAAGGTGATGGCTAGTTAAGGGCACTTCCAGAACACGGAAATACTGTTTCCATGTTGTTTGACCTGGCTGCATTGAATGCATCCTGGTATTAAACACCAAAACAAAACAGCTTTGTATGATCAGAAGCACAGAGGTATGGCTTCTTTCTTGGTGTCCTGTCATGCCTCTTGTTGTCATGTTCTGAATGTGCCCACACAACACTTAAAGGCAGAAGGAAGCTTGTTCTCTTTATGGTTCAAGCTGGCTGGCAGGGAGCCAACTCCCATCTGAAGGCAGTGCAAACTTTTCAGTTCAATGCGGTGTCAGACTTAAGTTAGCACAATTCTGCTATGTCTACAAGTCTTATTTTTTCCCCTGGGTTTGTTGGGCAGCTTGGAGCTCCTGAGGTATGACCTTTTCTGCAATACATGACATAACTGTACTCCATATCACATATGCCTTTTTTTTCTTTGGCAAGCGATGAATTGAGATTCTGCTTAGAAACTTTAAGGCTCTTCACTTTTCCTGCTCTACCTACATGCCCAAACCCGTATGCTGTTTGGAACTTTTAGCAACAGTTAATGATTTTACCTTTTTTTTTTTGTGTTCAGTTGCTCTGTTACTGCAGCACGTGAAAAGTGGGGTATGGAAGAAAACCAAAGTAAAGAATTTGCAATTTAGAAAATTTGTAGCTAACTTTAAAATTGGAAAATCTAACCCAGAGATTTTATATTTGTGTTGTGACCGTTTAATTCACATTCCACCTTGCAAGCTAGGCACCCAGAAAACAAGGGAGGTGCCTGTGGGAAATTATGTATGTGACTTGTTAATCATAGGAGAGTGAAGGAGTAGTACTGCCCCCAAACTTTGGCTGGAAACCTCAACTCTGTTGTTCTCTCGTCTATAATTCTCAGTGTTACTAAAGTGAGAAACTACCTGTAGATGACCTCTCCCTCCTCCAGCCTCTCCAGCTATAAATAAGTGTGCAATAAAAGTGGAGGACTGAACATGAGATGTTGGAAAAGGACAGAGCATCAACAACAGTCTGGGGAGTGAAACTGTGAAACTCAAGCAGATTTCAGCACTGGCTGATGAGCTTGTGCACATAATGCAACCAAATCCAAGTGTCAAGTGACAGACCAGCAGTGGCTGAGAAACAGGGAGTGGATGAAGGAATTTGAAGTCCCTGTAGCTTGAGCTCTGCGAGGGCCATCATTCAAATATGATATTCTGTTCTACATGAAAATTTTGAATCTGTGGATTGGCTGCACTCTTTCCATATTTATCAGAAAGGACCACTAGTTGCAGGCACTGAGTTGGTAGTAGGCCACCTAATCCTTTGACCCTTCAACTAGAATAGCAAAAGAAGCCAAAGTCACATTTTGCTTACTTTTTTATTACCCCTCTCTAAAGCAATAGTAATATTCTTTAGACTACAAACAGAATTCATTTTTATCATCAACACTAACTTGATGCTGGTTTCTGAAGCTTGGAAGTATCTTTATCAGAGACTGGAGGCTGATCCTTTTGAAAGAAGGTGTGATGAAGTCACAAGGGTACAGACATTAATCAGATCTTCTTGCTGTCAAGCAGGTTCTGTGTTCCCTAGATAATCGGAAACCTTGGCCACTGCTTTGTCTCTTAACAAGGCTAGCTATGCTTTTGCAACTAGAGAAGAGAGAAATTACTTTTTCCTTTTCTCAAGGTTTGTCTAGATAGCTCTGGTAATTTCTACACATCTGTTAGCTGGGGCTGAAAATCATTCATTAATTGGCAATGTTCTCTGTAGCAAGGAAATATGATCCCAGTTGTAAGATTAAAGTATGACCTGCTCCTTTTTAGCACCAGACCTATATTTTAATATTTGTAGTAATTTGTTTGAAGGGCTTGGCCTGGACACCCGTTAAAATGTGGGGGTTTTTTTAACACTTGCTCCAAAACTTTGTAACAGTTTCTTTTTTTAAAATGTGCAAGGCTGTGATTTACAGCCCCTGCCCTCCAGCTCTGGTGGCACTGTCAAGACCTGTGGCTGGTTCAGCACGTGGGTGGGTTGGCAGGTGTGATAGCAGTGCCTGGACTGTGTCTTTTGATTCCACAAGTTTCTTGACAACCAAACATGGTGTTGACCATAAGTTTCATTATCAAAAAGGGTTTTTTTGTGTGTGTGTTGGTTCAATTTTAACACTTTTAACTTTGGATTCTGAAACATGTGTTGTTGTTGTTACTTATTTTAAGGAAATCTTGAGGTGAGAGGTAGCCATTCTTTTAATTGCTTACCTGTTTTTAGTTTCTCTTTTGTTGTTGTGCTTGGAGGAATAGAACTAATGTGTATGCAGGATCAGCCTCTTGCTTGTCTTTGGTTCCCATGTGCATAAGGACTCAGGGGAGTTGCAGATTTAGTGGTTTGTTCTGCCTAGTTGAAAGGTCTGCGGTTAACCATGATAGTTATACATGTAACTTCTGCCTGCTCTCCACATCAAGGAAGAAGATAAGATAAAGATTTGGTTCTTTAGCTTCAACTGGGGCCGGATTAGAGGAGATGGAAATCGAAGATTATCTTGTTCTTCACTATTGTGTTTCTCTCACTTGTCTCTGTGATTATTTCAAGCCTATGTGTGAGAAGTCCCAAGACCAAGTCTTCAGTGATCTTGACTTTGTGGCTGTTTTATGACTGAAGTTCAGAAGTTTTTGATTTGAACTTCTTTAAAAGTTCTTGTGCGTGAAGGAGGTGTTAATTATATCTTTTAGAATTTGATACTTGGTTTTATAGCTTAATTATAATGAGTGTTGCCATCTCTTGCAGAATTTAGTATGTCTCTTTTATCGGAGATTATGGAATTCATTTTATGGTTGGGGCAGAGGAAGCTGCAGGGGAATACATTTCATTTCTTCTGCCACCAACTCAGAGGACCTAATTTCCCAGACACAGGGCTCTATCACTGTTCTTCATTTCCCGTTTTTAATAATTGCATAGCTACCACCTCAGTTTGATTTGGAAGACTTCACCAGAAATTGGCAGTTACAGGAGGGATGCTTCTTCCTGTTTGTCTGCCGGGGGCTTGTCCTCACACGTACCTCTGGCATACTGTTTGCCAGATTTGATGCTGGATTGGAAAGGGCCTTGCTAATGTGACCTGGGTGTGCTCTGTCTGTCTGTGGCATTTCAAATTTGTATTCACTTTCCAAAGTGAATACAATTCACCCAGTCACTGCCAGATTTTGATCAAAAAATCAATCTGAATTCCTTTTCAAGACATTTATGCAGCCTTTCATTTCCTCTCTAAACTTTACAAGAAGCCTAAAAATGTAGAAATTTTCCTAGACGATGATGATATTATTATTATTGCTATTATTAGTAGTTGGTGGTGGTGTGTTGTACTAAATTTTAAGCACTGCAAAGAGTAAAGGACAATATAGATGTCACAGAAAATGCATGGTGTATAATCAGAAAAAATATATGCAGTCGACGATTATGTAACTGCTTAATGAAAAAAAAGGAAAATGTGAAAAGAAAGAGTACGTAAATAAGGATTATTTTATAAAACACTGAAAGGAACCTAACTTATCAAGATGGAAAATCATACATAACTTTATAGAATGTTTCAAGGAGGCTTTTGGAGTATCTGCAGAATGAACATAAATATGTATTCTGTGCCAGAGGAATGTTTTCCTGGTGCCAGGTAATTTTTTTTGTTGTCCTGACTGATTTTTATTTTTTTTTTTAAATTTTTCTAATCTAAATGAGATTTAAAAAAGCCACAAAACCCTCTTGACTACAATGTTTTCCATACATTTTTTTTCTAACTCTGTTTATCGACATCCCTATCTTATTTTGGTTCTGAAACTCTGGTGTTGTCTAGTCATGTCATTGCACCAAACAATATATTTAGGCTTACTGTAATATTTCGGATCAAAGGAGATGTTGACAAGAGGCCAGTTTTTCAGTGTTACGGGTGACTCTTATGCTTGTGAAACTGTTATTTTCCCTCACTCCTCTTTGTCTTTCTTCTCTGCAATAAAGTGTATAAATCCTACCTTTATTGCATCTCTTTTTTTCTTCCTTTTTAATTCAGCATGTCTGCTGTGCACATCAGGAGAAAGGCATCCTGTGTTTGTGTGAAAAGCGCATGATATGGATCATTATCGATGATGAAATCTGTCATTCAGGCCACCCTTATGTGAGTTATTGGAGGATAGAAGAAACTAATTTGATGCTCTGTGAATCAGCTTTGGGATAGGCCAGAGCACAACCATTGTATGTCAAGACTGTTTGCTAAGGGGACACAGCAGTGGGGGTTGGAAGTCATTATAGAGTCATAAGTGGTTGACTTAGAAGGAACCTCTAAAGTTCATCTAGTCCAATCCCACTGCTCTGGACAGGAGCATCTTCCACTGGACCAGGTTGCTTGAACCCATCCAGCCTGACCTTGATAACTTCCAACAATGGAGCAGCCAGGACTTCTCTGGGCAACCTGTTCCAGTGTTTCATTGCCCTCATGAAGCATGGAATTTGTTCCTCATGTCCAGTCTAAATTTTTTGATTTAAAACCATTGCCTCCTGCCCTGTCACTGGAGATTTTGGCAAGAAGTCTCTTG